>BRYA01001561.1:0-17080 GCA_030267965.1 Triparma columacea | reverse complement strand
ACATTGTCCTTTTTCTGGAACAGGTTGAAAGTTGGAGAGGGAGGCGAAGCAGGAGCTGGCTTAGAGGAGGCACGCTTCTTTGCCATAGCCTGAGCAGCTCGCTCCTCTTTAAGACGTTGCGCTTCTTCACGCTTAGCTGCGGCCTCCTGCGCCTTGCGCTCCTTGGTTTGCCTTGCCTCTTCAGCTTTCTGCTCCCGGAGAGCGGCCGCTTCCTGGGCCTTGCGCTCCTTGGCTGTCCTCGCCTCCTCGGCCCTCGCTTCGGCCACCGCCCGAGCTTCTTCCCTAGCTTGTGCTGCAAGGTTGACCCCCTCATTATCGTCCTCCTCCTCTGCAACCTTCTTCTTCCCTCCCCCAAAAATATCATCAAACAGCCCCACCCTCTTCACGCTCCCTTCATCCTCCAAATAGTACCTACTACCACTCCCCGTCGTAACCACGCTGTACTCCTCCACGACTCCTCCACCGATTGGGCTGGTGGAGACGAACTCCCCCTCTTCGAAGTTGGGCGAGCCCGATATGTCTCCGCTGATTGACCCATCAGGGTTGCGGATCCAGTTTGAAATTCTCGGGACGCCGCGGGGGACAGGTTTACGCGGTGCAGGTTTGGGAGACGAGGCCACACGGGGCGGGGAGAACGGCGCGGGGGCTACAGGGGCTGGGGTCGGGGCAGGAGGTGTCGGGAGCTTGATCGTAGGGAGCTTCAGGGAGAACGCGGGCGAAGATTTTTGGGGAGGGGGATCTTGAGAAGAGGCCTTGCGCTCCTCAGCGAGGCGCTTCTTCTCTTCGAGCTCTTGCTTTCTCTCCTCCAAGATTCTCCTTTTTTCCTCCTCGCGTTCGATCTTAGCCTCTTCGGCGGCTCTTCTTTTCTCCTCGGCCGCCTCAGCTGCGGCTTGCTGCCTTTGTCGCTTTTCTTCCTCTTGAGCCCTCCTTTTCTCTTCCGCAGCCTGGCGCGCCTCTTCCTTCTCCCTTTCCTTCGCCTCCCTAAGCATCCTCTTCTCTGCCTCTGCAGCCTCCCTCCTGGCCTCCGCCTCGATCCTCTTCCTCTTCGCGTCCTCGGCTTGCTTCTCAAGCCCTCCCTTCATGTCGAACAAAGGCATGGATGGCATAGTCGGCATGGACGTCGGGGCATTCGGTGGCGCCTCTGCCTCGGATAGTATCTTGCGAGACCGGAGTTTTGACTTGAGCGGTGGCGGGCTCTCGGGGGGCTTCGGAACAGCCTTGGGTTCGCCTCCGAATTTAGGGAGAGAGAACCCTCCTGGTGATGGTGGAGCTTTATTCGATGGTGGTGCCGGCGGAGCCTGGGGAGGGACAGCGCGAGTGGCTTTTGCAGCCTCAGCCTGCGATGAGCGAAGCAAATTGCGAAATGGGTTAGGCTTAGGGAGGTTAAGATACCGTGCGTGTCGCCGTGCCTCACCTTTTCCCGCTTCGCTCTTTGAGCCTCTTGCTTCTCCTGTTCCATTGCCTGCTTCCTCTCTTCCTTCTCCCTTCTCGCTTCCTCCTTCTCCCTCATCGCTTCCTGCTTCGCCTCTTCTTTCGCTTCCAAGTTCCTAATCCTCTCCGCCGTCCTCGCTTCCTGCGCAGCCTGCCTCGCGCTCTCCTTCTCAGCAGCAACTCGTTTACTTTCCTCCACCTCCTCCTCACTCGGCCCCTCGGGCAGCAGCTCTGTCACGCTCTCCGCCACCGATCCGATCACCTGCTTTGGCGCCGCCAGCGTCGCATCGACCGTCGCAGAAATCGCCTCCGTAGTCTCCTTGACCTTGCTGTCGACCGCCGCCACGGTGGCGTCAGCGATCTTACCCGGGGTTGCTGCGATCTCCTCCACGGCCTCCTCGACCGCCTTGGTCGTCGCCTCTGCAACCCGCCTCGGGGTTGCCTTGATCTCCTCCACAGTGTTGTCCACCCCCCTCTTGATGCTCCTCCCTATTCGATTCGGCGTGTCGAGCACGTAAAAGACGGCGGAGTCGACGGTCTCCTTGGCCTTGCGCTTGATTGCATCGCCTATGTTTACGACGACACCCTTAAAGAAGTTACGAGCGCGCTGCTTTGCGGTGGTCCTCACCCCGAGCCCGAAGAACCCCGGTCGATCCTCGTCCAGCAGCTGTTCGTCGGTGGGATTGAAATACAAGCTCGAAGCCCCCCCCAGGGCGCCCCCCAGCACCGTCGGGATGATGACCAGGGTGCTGAACTCCGTACTTGGGTCCACGAGGGCATTGGAGATGAGCAGCGCGTCAACGGTCCCACCGAGTACAGTGGTGCAGACAATGAAGGAACCAAGTGTCGCAATTGCAGTGTCCGCATTTACGGCTGCGCGTTTAGCCTCAAGCTGCTGAGAGGTCAGCTGGGAGAACTGAGTGGGATTGTGAGGGGGGGAGGTTTAGGAGGGGATGGCAGGTTAGCTTTGGTGTACATCACGTCCCCGCCTTCCTAAGCCCCTTCTCACCTCTCTCTTGAACCCAGCTGAGTCCAGCACGCCGTCCGCGAGCTTCCTAACCAAGTCAGTTGGATCAGTCGTCGGTGAAACTTTTGCAGTGGTGGTTGTCTCCTCCTCCTTGGGCTCAATTACGGGCGGCTTGACTGTCGGTGGCTCGGGCGCAATCTTCTTGTTCTTCAAAACCGTGTCCGCCCCAGCTATAGCATCCTCAGCCTGCGCCAGTAAGGCCGCGATGTCATCCTCCTCGGTCGCCACCTTTGCCGCTTGGGGTTCAACAACCTTCTCAAGCACCTCCTCCTCCTTCCCCCCGTCCTCAACATCATCCATACTATTGACGTTCAGGGGCACAATCTCATCGTACACTGGGTCCTCATCAGAATTGTTTTCACTCTCCCCATCCCCCACGTCGCTAAATTGTTTGACCCTCAAACGCCTGTACGAGTGAGTAGGAGTTGACGGTATTGTAGTGGTTGATGCATATCTTAAATTGGGAGACGTTGGTAAGAGGAATCCTAGCGTTGTAGCCAAGAAGGCCAGAATGAGTAGCAGGATCCTCATCAAGTATGTGAGTCCAAGCTCAAGAGCTTTTTGTTTCCCTTTCTCTTCGGTCCAATCCCATGCGCTTTCTTCTTGCCACTGCTGCAATTACGCTCAAATCAGCTAGATCTTTCGCCCCAATCTCTCGCTCGTTTACAAAAAGCTCTCTAAGAATGTCTGAAGTCAGTGCTGCTGAGGCTGGTGAGTAATTACCTTTGGAGTCGACACGACGAAGGAGTGAGGATACTTGTGGATTTTGAGACGAGTAAAGGCTCATACCTGACGATATCATCCTTCTATTACCTCCATATTCTCAACCTCCTCCCACTCTTCCCCTAACCACCCCAATTCACCCCGCAATACCCCCCCAGCCCTAGCAACCGAGGGTCAACCCACTATTTTTGACAAGCTCCTCTCTGGAGACATCCCCTCGACCGAGGTGCACTCTGACGACCTCTGCTACGCCTTCCGCGACATCGCTCCCCAAGGTCCCACCCACGTTCTCGTTATTCCCAAGGATCGTGATGGCCTCACCCGCCTCTCCAAGGCCCGGGAGGACCAGAAGGCCCTCCTTGGCCACCTCGTCTACACCGCCGGCCAGATCGGGGCCAAGGAGTGCCCCGAGGGCTTCCGCGTGGTGGTGAACGAGGGAGTTCAGGGGGCGCAGAGCGTCTACCACCTCCACGTGCACGTGATTGGGGGAAGGCAAATGAGCTGGCCTCCGGGTTAAAGAGAGAGGAGATAGACGGGGACGCGGAGATAAATATACCGCCTTTTCATGAATTTAATAAGAAACGGGCGCTTATTAATACAATAAACGACTGACAAAACGACAAGTCCTCGAGTAACAAAAAAATGAAAGAAAAAGGAGCATCACATCAAATCTCCAACTCCAACAATTTCCACCTTCATTCAGCATGCTCCGCCATGCCCTTTGCCGTATCTCCCCTCCCTATTCCCCTCTTCTCACATCAACATCTCCCTTCCCCTTGAATTTGGTACGTCCCCCGGCAATCTCTACTTCACTTCTCGATGTCAAGTTTCATTTCATTATTTTGATCCCTAACTCACCCACAGACACACTCGTCAACAACATCCAAGGTTCGATCGCTATCTACTACAAAACCACCATTCAAGAAACTTCTAGCCGCTAACCGTGGGGAGATTGCAACGGTGAGGAGGGGAGAAGATAATATGCGAAGGTGAAGAGGGTGTAATAATTTTATGGAAGAAGAATCTTACCCATCCTTCTCCCCCTCCCTCACCCCACTCCAGAGGATATCTCGAGCTGCTACCGAGCTGGACATCAAGACCGTGGCCATTTATGCCCATGAGGACCGCTTCACCCAGCACCGCTACAAGGCCGACCAGGCCTTCCTCGTAGGAGCCAACAAGTCACCCGTCGGCGCTTACCTCGACATCGATGGCATCGTAGACATTTGCGTGGCCAACAACGTAGGTGCTGTCCACCCGGGTTATGGTTTCCTCAGCGAGAACGAGGAGTTCGCCAGGAAGCTCGAGAAGAACGGTGTCACCTTCGTGGGGCCTACTCCAGACAATCTGAAGCAATTCGGGGACAAGACGGCGGCTAGGGAGCTTGCCATTAAGATGAATGTCCCTGTCGTCCCTGGAACCGACGACGCCTGTGCGACGTGGGAGGAAGCACGCCATTACATTGAGGAGGGCCCTGATCCCATTGGTTACCCTGTAATCATCAAGGCAGCCATGGGTGGGGGGGGGAGGGGGATGAGGGTGGTGGAGAGGAAGGAGGACCTGGAGACCAACTTCGGACTAGCGAGCAACGAGGCGCTCACGGCCTTCGGGGATGGAAGGTGCTTCATCGAGGTGAGAATTAATTGACAACACAAATGCAGCTTTCGAAACTTCACCCCCACCCCAAATGCAGCTTTCGAAACTTCACCCCCACCCTAACACACAAAACCCGCTCCGCATGCCCCAGCGCTTTGTCAAGAACCCCCGTCATATTGAGGTCCAGGGCCTCGGGGACGGAACCGGCGCCGTCGTCCACCTGTATGACCGCGACTGCTCCGTCCAGCGACGCCACCAGAAGGTTGTCGAGACCGCCCCCGCGACCGACCTCAGCGAAGCCACCAGGCAGGCACTCTTTGACGACTCCCTCAGGCTCCTTTCCGCCGCCAAATACAAGAACGCCGGGACCGTCGAGTTCCTAGTCGACGAGCAGGGGAGGCACTACTTCATTGAGGTCAACCCAAGGATCCAGGTGGAGCACACCGTGACGGAGGAGGTGACGGGGGTGGACCTGGTCGCGTCGCAGATACGCATCGCGGCGGGAGCCACGCTCGAAGACCTAGGCCTGAGCCAGGACAAGATCTCCACCTCCGGCTACGCCATGCAGTGCCGCGTGACAACTGAGGACCCCAGCGACGACTTCCGACCCGATACTGGCACCATCGACGTCTTCCGCATGCCCGCCGGTATGGGGATCCGCCTCGACGACGGCCCGGGCTTCCCTGGAGCCAAGATTACACCACACTACGACTCCCTACTCGTCAAGATCACCGCCCGCTCCCAGGAGAGGCTGACTGCGGCTAAGAAGCTCAGCCGTGCCCTCAAGGAGTTCCGCGTCAGGGGCGTTACCACCAACAAATCTTTCCTCCTCAACGTGCTGGAGCACGAGGACTTCCTCAACTCCTCAGTTACGACGAGCTTCATTGGAGACAACCCGCACCTCCTCGCACCGGCAAAGAGCAAGGACCGCGCCCAGAAGATCCTCCGCTACATTGCCAACACCATCGTCAACGGCCCCGAGCCCGCCCTCGGCGCGACTGGTGCCCCCCCCATCGCCGTCAACCCCATCGTCCCCAAGCTCGGCCCCAACACCCTCCCCACCACCCCCTCCCTCCGCTCCATCTACGTCAAGCACGGCCCGGAAGCCTTCGCCAAGGCGGTCCGCTCGAAGAAGGGCCTCCTCCTGATGGACACGACCTGGAGGGACGCTCACCAGAGCCTCCTCGCGACCCGGCTGCGGACGAAGGACATCCTCAACATCTCCCAGCCCACGAGCGTGGCGTTCAGCAACATGTACAGCCTGGAGAACTGGGGAGGGGCCACGTTCGACGTTACCATGCGCTTCCTGAGGGAGTGCCCCTGGGACAGGCTCGCCCTCATGAGGGAGAAGGTCCCGGACATACCCTTCCAGATGCTCCTCCGCGGCGCCAACGCTGTCGGCTACACGGCGTACCCTGACAACGCGGTGTTCGAGTTCTGCAAGATGGCCAAGGACACTGGCATGGACGTCTTCCGAGTTTTCGACTCGCTTAACTACGTCGAGAATATGAGGCTAGGGATCGACGCCGTGGGTACGGCCGGAGGAATCGTAGAGGGAGCTATAAGCTACACCGGGGATGTCTCGAACCCGAACAAGGGACTTTACGACCTCGAATACTACTTGGGTTTGACGCAGGAGCTCGTAGATCTTGGTATCCACGTTCTTTGTATCAAGGATATGGCGGGTCTTTTGAAGCCAGCTGCCGCCAGGACTCTCGTCTCAGCGATCAGGCGCGAGCACCCCTCCCTACCGATTCACGTTCACACCCACGACACCGCAGGCGCCGGTGTCGCCTCCATGCTCGCGTGCGGCGAGGCTGGGGCTGACGTTGTAGACGCCGCCATCGACAGCATGTCGGGGATGACGTCCCAGCCTAGCATGGGGGCGCTGATCGCGGCGACTCAGGGAACGGATATGGACACGGGGATCGACCTTGGACAGGCGAACGCAATCAACACGTACTGGGAGGGGATTAGAGGAATATACCGACCCTTTGAGAGCGGTCAGCTCAGCGGATCTAGCGACGTTTACATAAACGAGATTCCTGGAGGGCAGTACACCAACATGCTGTACCAGTCTAAGCAGCTAGGGCTAGAGGAGGAATGGCCGCAGGTGAAGGAGGCGTACGCTGTAGCTAACAGACTCCTCGGTGACATCCCTAAGGTCACACCGTCGTCAAAGGTCGTGGGCGACCTCGCCCAGTTCATGGTAGCAAACGATCTTAGTGAGGAGGACGTCCGAAAGAGGGCAACGACACTCGCCTTCCCCACCTCAATCGTCGAGTACTTCCAGGGCTACTTGGGTGTTCCGCCACACGGGTTCCCGGAGCCGATGAGGTCTGACGTTATATGCACTAGGAGCATACCTGGGACGGACAAGACTTCCTTCTCGGCTAGGCCGGGCGCGGAGATGGAGGACTTCGACTTTGAGGGTACGAAGACGCTGCTGCAGGAGAAGTGGGGGACCATTATTAGAGACTGCGACGTAATGTCAGCGGCAATGTACCCGGCTGTGTTCGAGGATTGGATGGAGAAACGATCGACCTACGGGAAGAGCGGCGTTATGAATCTACCAACCAGGAACTTCATAGCAGGGATGGACCGCGACGAGGAGATCGTAATCGACCTGCAGGATGGAGTCGCCTTGAACATTAAACTCATCAACGCATCAGAGCCAGACGCGGACGGCATAGCGACTGTAGACTTTGAGCTCAACGGCAGCGCCAGACGCATCCGGACCAAGGACGTTACCGTTGAGACCTCCGCAGTCGTAAGGGCAAAGGCGGACCCGGGTAGGATCGGGGAGGTCGGGGCGAGCATGCAGAGCGTTGTGGTTGAGACGAGGGTAAGGAGTGGTGACGTTGTAAAATCCGGTGACCCACTAATAGTGCTATCGGCTATGAAGATGGAGACACTGGTAGCGGCACCGTGCGATGGGAAGGTTAAATTTGTAGGGGTTACGGTTGGTGATGGGGTCGCTCAGGGGGACTTGATGGTTGAAATCGTTGAGGAGGAGTGAAAATTGGAGGTTGAGCGAAGGTTGAAAATGAAGATGAGGTTGTTTTCAGCGATGTATTTTTGTTTCTTACTCCTCCTTCTTCTCCTTTTTCTCCTTTTTCTTTTTCTTCTTCTTCTCCTCCTCCTTCTTCTCTACAAGTCCCATCAGCAGTTCCTCCCCCTTCCCTCCCCCCTCTCCCTCATCTTCTCCCTTTCTTTTTTTCCTTTTTCTTTTTTTCTTCCCCTCCCCCCCCTCCCCTCCCTCCTCCCCCTTAACCTCCTCCACGAAAGTCTTCATCCTATCCTTCTTCCTAATCGCGTCTTCAAAGTTACTCTTCCCTTCTAAAAACGCCTCCAAACAGCACTTCTCAATAACGCTCCTCCCCATCCCGCACCCCTCCAATCTCCTCTTCCCCTCTGCTAACCTCATGTTAATCTCCATCTTCCTCTCCATCCCCACCAAATCAAACACCTTCTCAACAGTCCAGTGCCCAACCCTATCGCAGCTTAAGTTAACCCACTCCCCCCCCGTCGTAATCACCTCATATATAAGTCCCGCCCCCATATCTCTAACCTTCACCGTCTCCGATTCCAGCATCCCATCAACAACAAGTTTGCTCCCCATCCCGTCCTTAACCAGCGCAATAACCTCCGCGTTCCCCAATTCCTTAATCCCCGTTTCAACGACCTTCTCACCGAAGACACCGTACATACCTTTAGTTATCCAGTAAACCGCCCTCGCCCCGTTAACGTCTATCTTAACTCTCCCACCTTCCTTCTCCGGTAACTCAATTTTAAGTATATCACTGACGGTGTAATTCCCGAACACAGCGTTGTATACATCCTCCTTTTTAACCCCAGTTCTACCTGCGTATTGAACAAGTCTGAATAGTACCCCTGTTCTGTTCTTTTCGAGCATGCCGTTCTTGATGGATTTAATAACCTCACTTACCACATCTTCACTACCTGAAGGCATGTGTTGGAGCATTGATTGGAGTACGAAGTTGGAAACATCGTCCTCCACGTACTCCTTAACCCTACCTTTAACCCCGTGTTCGTAAAGTATGTCAGAAGTAATGGGGTAGGTTTCCATGCATGCTTCAAGTATGAAGCTACCTAACTTATCACCTGAGAGACCATACACAACTTCCCCCACATTTTTAGCATCGTCGGCTTCGAGGATTGCACGAATGAGGGCTTCCCCTGGACCGTTGGGTTTTACGGAGGGGTATGAACCTGATTGTAGTTCACCTGTTCTGCTTGCTTTATTAGCGTCTTTCTTCATATTCTCGCTCTCCTTCTTCGTTTCCCCTTCCTTCTTACTATCGACGACTGCGATAACCCTGATAGCCGTAGCAATAACCGGAGCAGCGTCAGAATGACAACAAAGCATCTGTAAATACCCTCTATCCTTCTTCCCGCATTTATCAACCAACGCTCTAACCATGCTCTCAAGCGCTGATATCATGCTTGGTTGTGGCCATGATGTTACATTTTGAGGGTACGAATTTGAGGTGGAGGTGGGGGGGAGTTGGGACTGACGTGATCCTGAGTGTTTGTGTTTCCCACCTTTCCCGCGTTTTGGGAGTACGGAAGATGGTACGATTCCTCCTAATGCGCATATTAGGGACCGCAACACGTGCGAACCTGCTATGTGTGTTGCGTATTCAAGGAGTGATGGTAGGAGTGTCTCCGCAATTGCTTGGAGGGATTGGAGGACGGTTGAGGTTGGGGGGAGGTGAGGGAATAGGGGGGGGAGGATTGAGAGGAGGGATTGAAGGACGTGGGAGCCGTAGCGGTTTATCGAGAGGAACTCGGTGTAGGGGAGGAGGGAGGTTAGGGTTTGCTCTAGGGTTTGGAGGATGTCTGTCGTCGTCTCGAGGTTTGGGGTTGGTGGTAGAGTTAGGCCTATTGTTATGCAGCGTTCGAGTCTTTCTGATCCTCTTTCATCGCCTGCTATTGATGCTAGGTTTGATGCTAGTGATGATAGTGCTGATCTGGCTGCCATTGGAGCAGCTTCAGGGTTTGTTTCATCAAATGATAGTGGTAGTCCTTGTAGGTAGATGATGTCTGTTTGGGGGGGCGACGAGCGAAGCGAGTCGCGGAGGGGGTGCGTGTTGGTGTGTGTGTGTGTGGTTGAGTAGTGTGTGTGGATATTGTGTGAGAGTATGTTTGTCAATGAATCAACTTATCGATTATAGTTTGTGGTGGTATTAGAATATTTCAATAAATACATACAAATTCTAACATACACACCCATACACACCCTCTTACACACATATATACTCCCATACACCCAATCCCTCATCCAAAAGCTCTCATTAAAGGAAATAAGTGTTAGGTGTAAATGGAGGGCCACAAGGAGGATATGATTGTATGCTCCATTATTGAGACATCAATACGACTATATGACCTTAAATTAGTACATACCATTTGGATCTTGTCTTCTAGGACGATTAACATCATGTCCGAGTCTGCCAAACGTTGATTCATTCATTTTGGTTGGATTTCCTAGATTTTGGCAGAAGGCCCCATTTATTTATTTGCTTCGGAGTCTCCCAAACTTTCTGCACTTTTCACAAACTATTTCCTTCTAAATTCAACGAAAATATTATATACACGTTCAACACGTAATATTACACACACAAATACACAGAAACATCTTCTAAATCCCCCCAAATCTCCCAAATAATCCATACTTTCACTCTTGTTTCTCCGCTCCATCCCTTTCCATTTCCCATCCCTCTCTTCCTCTCTTCCCCCACTTTACAATGTCGTCGGGTATGTTTACCCCAACGAACCAGGTCAGGCTAACGAACGTGAACATAGTAAAACTACAAACACACGGATTCAGATTCGAGATCGCTTGCTACCCTAGTAAAGTTATTAACTTTAGAGAAGGAGTCGAGGTAAGGGAGGGTGGGGGTATTGGGAGGGTAAGGGGGGAGAGGTGGGTGTGATAGAGGAATTGAGAAGAAGCATGCGTGTGTGTGTGGGGGAGGGGATTGAGTAGCAGGGGTAGATGGAGCTTGTAATAGATTGAAGGAAACTCGTGGAGCTTGTGAAGGGGGCGATTTAGGGACATGCGGAAAAAAGAAGGGGCGACGGAAGGTCGCGTTTACACTATCTTCAACAATTTACCTTCTAACATCTCTCTCTCTCCCCTCATCTTCCCACCACTGCAACCCTCCCCCTTCTCAAGACTGATCTATCGTCAGTCCTTCAAATCGAGCGTATCTTCACAAACGTATCAAAGGGTGATCTCGCTCCCTCCTCATCCCTCCAAACCGCCTTCGGCACAACCTCCATCCCTTCAATCTGCCGTATAATCCTCCAAAAAGGTTCCCTCCAATCCTCCGGTCTCGAAAGGAACGTCCAACACACCCGTAACGTAGCCGCAGTCGTAGAAATGTTAAGCACGAAATGCGTGAACCCCTCTACCAACCTACCCTACCCACCTGAAACTCTGGGGGACGCTGTTAAAAGAACGGGGTATGTTATGAAGGACGATAAGAAGGTAAAAGTAATGTTTTTAGAGGTGCTTAAACTAATGAAGGAGAGAGGAGTGCTGGATATCGAGAGGGCAAAAATGAGACTACGTGTTACAGGGGGGAAGGACGGGGAGGAGACGAGGTTTGTTAAAGGTATGGATGAAGGGGATGGGGTTTGGGTGGAAAAGGAGGGGGAGGGGGAATGCGTGTTTCTAGTTAATCCGTACGCTTATAGGAAGGTTGATGACGCTTGTAAGGTGAATGGGTGGAAGGTACATATTGAGAGCACGGCGGTACAAGGGGAAGGAGGGGGAAGGGAAATTGGGGGGGGGGATATGGGGGGTGGGGGAGGGGAGAGGGAGGGGTATGAGAAGGTACAGGGATTACCACAACCGCCAACAAGGAAGACGGGAGGGGGGAAGGAGGGGGAGGAGGTGGGGCTAGGGTTTGATTGTCTAAACATAAAGGGTGATCCTAAACCACCTGTACCTGGGGTGGGGGGTAAGGATGGTAAGGTTATAGGTGATTCGTTGGATTCGGAAGAGGAGGGTTACGTGAACGGTAGACCGATGACGACGAAGGAGAGGAAGAAAGCTGGGAGGAAGAACAAGAAACAAATTAGGAGAGAGAAGGAGAGGGAGAAGGAGGTTAAGGAAAGGGTTGAGAAGGAAATGGAGAGAAGGAGGGTTAGAGAGGAACGATTGAGGGGGGAGAAGGGGGAAGAGGTGGGGGGAGGGGGGGAGGGGGAGGGGAGGAAGGAAACGAAGAAGGACAAGAATATTTCATGCAACACATGCGGGGGCAGGTAAGGACGGGAAAGGTGGTTTAGGGGGGACAAAGGAGGAAGAGCTCTTTGGTACTAAGACACAGAGGGACGGACTAAATTAAACACCTAACACCCACAACAACCCCCCCTGCCCCCCCCCCCCTCCCCCTCCCCCCAGTTTCCCTGACTCTACCGCACATAGGAAGCACTTCAAAAGCGACTGGCATAGGTACAACCTCCAACTAAAGGCCCAGGGTTGTAGTGTGGTAGACGAGGAGGAATTCGAAAGGGAGATTCAATGCGATACACTGTTCTTCGCGTGAAAAATATACAAACGGTTAAGAGTGCGTGTGGTTCCCCCTATATACGATGGGGGAGGGGGAAGTTGATTATATTATTCTGAGACTATGTTGAGACAGAAAGTTGGTTTTACGAGACTTTACGGGGGACTTTACGGGGGACTTTGCGGGATTGTGGCTTTTATTATACTCGTAAGAACAGTGGATAGTGGGCCCTAAGCTGTAGATTGATGCAACCAACTTCTAGCTTTGAACCACATTTTTAATTTTGGAAAAGAACCTTGAAAAGCGAAAACTTTTTAGAGGTGAGGACGTACGAGGAGTGACCGTCTAATAATCGGCGCATTTAATGCAAAAGAAACACAAATTCGGCCGTATATAGAAAATCACCAGAGCTCCCCCGAAACCAGTAAATTCCGAATCCATGGATTATTCATCATCAAACGATCCCTGACGGAGATTTTAGCTACACTCCCGGGCGTACAGTACCATACTCCCGGACTTCCTGAGATCTTTGGACGAATATATCCCCCTTTATCCCTCACCACCTCCCCCCCTTTCCCCCTCCCGTCCTCAGCCAAAGTAAACCCCAAGAATTAGCCCCTGTAAAAGCTTCGTTGAAGGTAAGAATGTGCATAGAGACCCAAGCTCGGGGGGTGCGAGCCATAAATTGAGGAAGAAACTAGCGCAACGTAAAAATACATGCTTCAGCTCAAATCCGCCTTGGTGCCTCGACCAGGACAGTGGGGTTGGTTGACTGCACTGGAGTCAATCGCCGTATATTAATTAGCGACAACTGTTATTGCCCCTCATTATCTCACCTCGACCAATACCGTTTAAAAAAACACCTCTTATCCCCAAACTACCCTTCCACCTTTCAGGCTTCCCCCCCCTCTTGAGCATGAAAGTTAGCCCCAAGCAGGAGGACGAGCAAGTCATCGCCGTAATCGACGACGACAGGGGCCTCACTGACCAAGAAAGAAACGTCGACGTTGAGAGCGTAGTAGATGAGGAGATTGTTGGTTGTCCTGACGATATTATTGAGTTGATCAATGACAATGATATGGAGAAGGGACGCGTTACTCGTGTCGACGATCCCCTAGACGAGCTTGACGACGCCGAAAATCTGGTGGACGAAAAAGCCAAGAAGAGCAAACTGCCCCCCGTCGGTGTAAATGACAAGGAGAAGGGCCTCACTGACCAAGAAAACAACGTCGACGTAGAGAGCATAGTGAATGAGGAGATTGTTGGCGCTCCTGACGATATTATTGAGTTGATCAATGACAATGATATGGAGATAGGACGTGTTACTCGCGTCGACGATCCCCTAGACGAGCTTGACGACACCGAAAATCTGGCAGACGAAAAAGCCGAGAAGAGCGAACTGCCCCCCGTCGGTGTAAACGACAAGGAGAAGGGCCTCACTGACCAAGAAAACAACGTCGACGTAGAGAGCACAGTAAATGAGGAGATTGTTGGTGGTCCTGACGATATTATTGAGTTGATCAATGACAATGATATGGAGAAGGGACGCGTTACTCGCGTCTACGATCCCCTAGATGAGCTTGACGACGCCGAAAATCTGGAGGACGAAAAAGTCGAAGGGATCCAACTGTCCCCAGTCAAAATGAGAACTAAAGACAGCCCCCAGCAGGAGGACAAGCACATTGTAGCCAGCAGCGACATCGAGAATGGCCTCCAGGACCATGAAAAAACCACCGACTTTGCCAGCGAGGCAAACGAGGCGATATTTGGTGCTCCTGAAGATGTTATTGACTCTATCGATGACAATAATATGGAGAATGGACGGGTTTTTCGCGTCGACGATCCTCCTGACAGCCTTGGTGGCAACGAAGATTCGGTAGAGGAAAAAGCCGAGGGAAACAAAGCGTCCCTCGTAGGCATCGGTGGAGCAACCCAGACTGATGAGGAGATTGACCGAGCTGCGCTAGAGGCGCTCACAAACATAATTAGGAACGAACCACAAGATTACACCGAGGAGGAGAAGCAGGCAATCAGGAAGGGGAAGGAGTTCTACGAGAAGTGCAAGGAGGATGAGAACTTTGATGAACTGAAGAGTCCTGATGAGAGGGTCAAGATGAAGCTAGTTCATGTTGATGGGGCAAGCAGTGGGACTGGTTTTGCCACTACTGTTGTTGATGCGAGTGTGGAGGAGTGTGCTGCAAGACAAATATCACTATTGAACAGCAGAGAGCTCAGAAATGATGTAAAGAAATGGGGACTGACCTTCTTAAAAACCATCAATGTGAACCCCCACACTCTCTACTACATCACAACAAGGGACCTTGGTCTCCCTGGTTTTGCTCCTCGTGATGGGAGGAGTAAAATTACCTGGTTCAAGCAAGATGACGGCAAAGTCATTATTGATGTTGCAGATACAGATGAACTTCAGGGAGACTTTCCAGTGAGGGCTGGAAATATATTAGTAAAGAGTCACACAGTATGGGTGTTTGAGCCGCTTGACCCTATTGGAGGTGTGCCACAAACATCAGCGACTTTAACAATAAAGGTAGACCTTGGTGGTAATTTCTTCTCCTCCATTGTAAACAAGCTTGCACCAAGGTTTCTTGCAACTGTCTCAAATATGAGAAGAAAATTTGACAAGAGCAGAGATATTGACAACTATAAGCTGCTGCAGACAGTGGATATCATCAATAAGGAGCCCCAGGATTACACTGACGAGGAAGAGGCGCTAATTAGCGATGGCAAGAAGTTCTACATGGATTGCATGGCAAGCAAGAAATTCAAGAAATTGAAGAGTCCAGATCCCAGGGTGAAAATGAAAGCTGTGCACCTTGATGGTGAAAGCCTTGTGACAGGCATGTGCGAGGCTGTTGTCGATGCTTCACTTGCAGAATGTGTGGCATACGAGTTCATCAAGGATTCAAGAGAGAAAAAGGCAAACAAGAGGTACAAGGTGATTGAAACAAAGAAGCTGAATAACCACTCCCAGCTGTATTTAAGCAGAAGAAATCTTGGCATACAAGGATTCTCTGATAGGGAGGGGAGGCAGATTGTTTGCTGGCAGCAAGAGAAGGGAGGTACAAAATGCTGGATAGTGTACAAGGACACTGACTTGCTAAACAAGGACTTTCCTTTGAGCTTAGGAACCCAGCTTGCATCAGCTAGAACTAGCTTTAAATCTGGAACTGTGCTTGCATCAACAAAAACTACCTGGATGTTTGAGGCACTCAAAACCACTGGTGGTGTTCCCCAGACTAGAGTCACATTTGCTTCAAAGGTGGACATCAAGGGCTCTGTGCCAAGTATTGTCATCAATCGCTTGTCAACCGGGCATGCAAGCAACATGATTGAATTGAGGAAGAGGTTTCACCAGAGTGATGACAAGATTGACAGGGCTGCACTGGAATACCTTGCAAATATCATCAAGAATGAGCCTCAAGATTATACCAAAGAGGAGGAGGAGGCGATTGGGAAGGGAAATAAATTCTATGAAAAGTGCAAGATGGAGGAGAACTTTGATGAACTGAAGAGTCCTGATGAGAGGGTCAAGATGAAGCTAGTTTATGTTGATGGGGCAAGTCTTTGCACTGGAGTTGCTACTACTGTAGTTGATGCGAGTGTAGAGGAGTGTGCTGCAAGACAAATATCATTCTTGAACAGCAGAGAGCTCAGAAATGATGTGAAGAAATGGGGACTGACTTTCTTAAAAACCATCAATGTGAACCCCCACACTCTCTACTACATCACAACAAGGGAACTTGGCCTCCCTGGTTTTAATCCTCGTGATTTGAGGAGTAAAATTACCTGGTTCAAGCAAGAGGATGGCAAAGTTATCATTGATGTTGCAGACACAGATGAGCTTCAGGTAGACTTTCCAGTGAAGGCTGGGAATGTGTCAGTGAAGGCACACACAGTCTGGGTATTTGAGCCGCTTGACCCTATTGGAGGTGTGCCACAAACATCAGTGACCTTCATAACAAAGGTAGACCTTGGTGGTGTTTTCTACTCTTCCATTGTGAACAAGCTTGCACGGAGGTTTCTTACGATAGTCTCAAAATTGAGAAAGAAGTTTGATAAGAGCAAAGAGATTGACGCCTGCAAGAGACAGCAGATCATTGCAAAGTTTGAGGAGATTGCAACTGAGGGAGCGCCAGGGATTGAAAGTCACTTCGACGAGATTGACGGAGCTCAAGAGATCAGTAGTGCATTGTCTGGACAGACATTGATAAAGGCAGAGAAGGGAATGGGATGGGGGAAGACTTCAATAACTGTGAGAACATCCCACAAGGAAGTTGCAGCGTTCTTCTGGGACCTTAAAAGCCGAGCTGACTACCAGCTTGAGCTTCAAAGAGTTAACAACAAGACACTTGTAATCATTGCTCACCAAGGAGGACATTTCACTGTAGCTAAGTTTTGCCAGGCAGACCAGATGAATACAGATGTTGAAATGATGACTAGACAAACGGGTTTAGAAAAGGCTGCTAGCAAAAAGAGAGTAATCAAGCACCTTGGCATCGCAACTGATGCTGCTTACTACTTTGACAACCTTCTGAAGAGCACAGAAGCAGAGGAACAGGATGGGAGGAGGTTTGGAGAGCAGCTGATGGAGAGAGTGAAGAGAAGAAATGTTGGGGACAGTAAGGTAGAGGTCGTAAAGGAATATATTGCTGCCAATAGGACACTGAAAGAGATCACAGAGCAGCATGGTTTCATGAGAACTATGCTATATGCCGTGATTATGAACAAATTTAAAAGGAGAGCTGCA
>BRYA01001556.1:0-16557 GCA_030267965.1 Triparma columacea | reverse complement strand
ACAATCCCTTGGAGACGCCTATTCTGACCCCGCCCCTACCCCCACCCAGATCAACAACGCCAAGACAAAAAGTTATGTCATGCAGGATGATGTTCACATGGGAGTTTTGTCTGTATACGAGACTCTCCGCTATGCTTCTCGTCTCCGCAACCCAGCCTCCTTCACTCACGAGGAGCACGAAGAGAGGGTTCACTACATGCTCAACATGCTGGGTTTGGAGCACGTCAAGAATAGCTGTTAGGGTTAAAGGGGGGGGGGGGGGCGAGGGGTTAGTTGATGACTAGTGTCTAAACTGGGAGTACCACTGTCTATTCTTGTGCCCTTTGGTCCTCACCTCCACTGTCCTAATGAAGTCTGAGTGTGCCTCCCATTCTTTGACCTTCTCTCCCGTATTAAAGTTGAAGACTCTAAGCTTCATGTCGTCGCTGGCGCAGATGAACCAGTTTTTCCTGATAATGAACTTGGCGCACCTAATGGGGAGGTCGGAGACGTTGAAGGACTTGTAGAGGGCAGTGGACTCATAATCCCACAGGTTGACCTTGCCGGAGTAGAGGGCACCGAGGGCCCAGGTCTCATGGGGGTGGATGTCGACGCTGAGGTGAGGTGAGGTGGGGTTGAGTTTGGGGGTGAGATCGGTTGGGGGTGAGGGGGTTGGGGTGAGGGACTGCTGAACAGATGCGGCTGAATAGATGCGTCGGCTGAATAGATGCGTCGGCTGGTTATATACGTCGGCTGATTATTTACATCGGCTGGTTATATGCGTCGGCTGAACAGATGCAGCTGAATAGATGTAGCTGAAGAAGTTGACGGTATATCAGAGTATATCAGGGTGTAATGCATGAATTCACGTGCGTACATACACAAAAGAGCCATTCTTAGTAGCGTGTGTCGTCGGATGAAGTCCTTGGTGCATGTGCTCCCCTTCCTTCACCTCCCTCCTCATAATTTGGTCATGTTTCTTGGGTCAGTGTTTGGGGAGCGGAGAGGGCTCACTCCTGCTTACCTTTTAACTCTCTCACTCCTCACTGATAGCTTTTTCTTAATATCTAATTTAAGTGGCTGTGCGTATATTGTATAAATAGAGTTAGATGTATTGTTGTATTGTATTATAGTGTTTAAAATGAGGTCAAATTAGAAGCAAAGTCGAACGGAGAGACGAAGCTTTCAGATCTTAGGCTGGGAATTTGTATCTCAAAATGTGCTAAATTACGACACCGGTCAATTTACTGATTGAAAATGCAAACAACGACACTCTCAACACATCTAATACTCACCATCTTAGCTATAACCTAAGAAAGCCTTGTCCTGACAAATTGCCAAAAAAAAGGCTTGAAAAAATCGGAATGTCTTTAATTGGGGCTTTAATTTCACCACACCATTCTCTCCAATTCCTTCTCTGCAAAATTTGACGCCGATTTCCTACAAATCTACTTTACAGACGTGAATACCCTAACTTTAATACACCTAACCATACAACTTTCAAACTGTAATACTTTCATCAAAGAAATATAACTGCCACCTCGCACCCTGCATCTCCTCCAGGGACTGCAAATGCTGCTCCCACCAGGCCTCCTGCCTGATATGTGTACATGCGCCTGCATAAATACAATCTCCGACATCCTTGCCCAGCAGCGTTCTCCAGTGGATCCCTCTATCCTTCTCAACTCTGGATCCTCCATCCTCAACTCCACCCTCCTTACCAGTCTCCCTCTCGACCTTTCTCGTACGCAGAACTACCTTCGCTTCGGCCTTTTCGATGGCGCTTTATCTCACTACTGGTTTTCAACCCTCGACTCAACCCTTTCCCCCCTCCCCCCAACAGTCCCTATCCTCCCCCTCCAAGTATCCTTAGATGCGTTCCTCTACACTCCCCTCTGGTGTGTTTGGTACCTCACTTACATATCCATCACCACCCCATCCTCCCCTTCTCCCTTAGACTCTCTCCGTCGATCATGGTTGGAGCTATATCGCGGTAACCTTGGTTTCTTCCTCCCCCTAACCTGTCTAATTTACGCGTTCGTACCTACCTCTAGCAAGGTGCTAGCTTTCGGCGCCGCATCCTTATTCTACACGACTGTACTCTCAGCTTGGAACGCCGGTCGTATCAAAGGTGATTTGAGGAAGGGAGGGGGAAAGGATGAGGGGAGGAGAATGGGAGTTAGATTTAGATGGTCCATGAGAAACCTGCGGCGTGAAATTCCGACCATGGACGACTTGGACGAATTTCTTGACAGACCAGTCTTCACGCCTGAGAGTGTCACCGGGGGGCCGTTTAAATGGTTCGCCGATTTGGTCAAGGATGATTATGGGAGCGCTGAGGTTCTCTATGTCTCCGTTATATTCTTTTTGCTTGTTGAAGTTGGGATGGCATGGTTAAGGCTAGAGTTAAACAAGTGAACACATGTTGTTGTTGTTGCTACTTTCAAGAAAAAACATAAAACCCTATTTTCACTTCTCTTCCTCCCCATGTCCCCCCTTCCTCTTTGGTATGCTCTTCTCAACAGCTTCCCCCCATTCCCCGTCCCTCCCTCTGCAAAGTATTTCAAATACATGATTGACTGTCAGCACCTTCGTCCCCAGCACTCCTCCTCCAAGAGCCAATTTCCTGCACTCCACCCCCAAATCCGTCGCCCTGTCAACCGTGGCATTCGTCAGCCTATTCCTGTCGACAATCCCCCCAATAACGTACGTGTACCCTGGCTCCAATTTCTCGACCGTTTCTTTAGCGTCTGCTGTTAGGTAGATGCACTTATCCCTATCCACGTTAAACCCTTTCCCCTCCCCACCCACAGCCCCCTTCAAGTCACCAGTCTCCTCAAAGAGTTCCCACCTTGCTGGGAATCCCTCCAGACCTCCTGGGTACTTCTTCGTCTCCTCGTCAGCCCCGCTTAGCCTGAGCCATACCGGACTACTCTGCTTCCGGTTGAAGGAGTAGCAGTACGCGATCTGTTTGCCTAGTGATTTCTTCTCCTTGCTGGTCAGGACGTTGTTCCAACCGCAGTCGATAACTACATTGAAAGACGAGGCGGCGGAGGAGGCGCGAGACTCGAGGATCTGAGACTTCTTGTCATCACGACGCCTCTTCGCCTCGATTTTGTCCTCCTCGCTTCTATGTTGGATGGGATGATGTATATGGTGATGGGGTGATGGGTGAGCGTTTCTTTCACACGAGATGCAAGATTTTCCGGTTTACGGCACCAATACTGGCGTTGTTAACAAGTCCCTCCGCTCTTCTCCCCCCCTCTCCTCACCTCTCCTCCCCCATGTCCTTCTCCCCCCTCTCCTCCCTCTTCCTTTTCTTCTCCTCCCTTTTCTCCTCCTTCATCTTAATCTTCTTCGCTTCCCATTTAACCGTCTTCATCGCCTTCTTCCAAGCCTTCTTGCTAGGGTAAGTCACACCGTCGTGCGTGTAGGGCTTGGGAGGAGGGGGAGGAATGTGGGACTTTGGGGGAGGTGTTGGGGAATTAGAAGAGGTTGAGGGGGACACAGAGGACATCATGACTTATTCTCGAGCTAATGGCGGGTAATGTAGAACGTTTATGAGAATTTTGATGTGATTCAGGGTGCTTTACTGCGTTCGTCTTTAGGAGAGTAGAAAAAAAGGAGGCGGAAAAGGGTTGCCTTGACGACCCTTTCCAAAATTGATTCCAAGTGGGCTACAGCTGGTGTGAGTATGGCAATAGAAGAACCGTATTATATAGCCAGTTCGAATAAAGCGAATCAATATGTCGTAGATATCGTTGATCTCAAAAAGAAATCAGAGGTGGAATGCAGAAAAATTGTACCACTACTAAAACACTTTTGAGGTCACTTTCAAGTCAATACGCACCATGATATCTCGCGTTATTATAAAATCTAGCGCAGCAATTTTGACTTCTCTCTCTGTATACGGCCTTGGAAGCAGTTATTACAACCGCAGCAAACCCGACATTGAAAATGGTCTGTGGGGAGGGCCATCACATTACCCGTCGAAGCCTGTAACCCCCTCACAGGCTGCATCAGTAGCTAAATTTGCCTCAACTTCCCGAACCGTGGGTTCTACGTGGTCCGAGGGTGGTTTCACACTGGGTTCATCAATCGGTGAATACATTGGTTCCACCATAATCGTTAACCTCATCCTCGGCGTTATCACAGCCGGCATGCGCTCCCCGAATAAGCCGCTCCCGTACAATAGATTCCACCCCATCCCCAGTGTAGATTACCTCACTTTTCTGGAGGTTTTGGGGAAGCAGAGCGACGAGGAGACCATCATCACTGTTAGCAATCACGGTTCCACCATCGACGACCCCACGCTTTTCGGGTGTATACTTAGTAGTGAAGTGGAGGGAAGCAGTTTTGGGCATCATACTTGGGGTGTTAATAGGCTCCGTTGGTCCCTTTGTTCCCAGGAGATCTGTTTTAAGACACCCCTCCTCGCTACTTTCTTCACCGGTGGTCGCGTCTTACCAATTAAGAGAGGTTCTTCAATCGATCAACCTCTTCTTCACGACTTTGCGATGATCACGGCCAAGGGCGGGGAGTGGGTTCACGTGTTCCCGGAGGGAAAAATATACCAATCGGGCAAGGTTGGGAGGGATTACTATAATGAGAGGAGCGACGAAGATAGGTAAGAAAAAATCGAAAAACGCAGCGAAGGACTCCTTGCGAGAGTCGGAAGGCACCTTAACTCATTAACTAAAGCAACTCTTCCCGTCTCCTCGCTCACCGCAGGCACGGTAAAGGCATGGGGGGGCTGAAATGGGGCGTCGGCAAGCTTATCGCGCACTGCCCCAAGAAGATCAGGGTCTTCCCTTTCCACCACGTTGGCATGGAGGGCGTCGTACCCCAGTACGAGACAGGGGAGCTAAAGGGGATGCTACCGAAGGGGGGGAACGAGGTCAGTTTGAGGTTCGGGGCGGAGATCAATGTAGATGATCTGATCGAGGAACACGAGAAGAAACACGGGGAAATTTGGAAAGTCGGAGGGGGGAGGTGGGAGAGTTCTGCTGAGGAGAGGGAACTGTACAGGAAGATCACTAGGAGGGTCGAGGATAAGTTGATCGAGCTTGAAAAGGAGAGCGACATGGATGAGAGAGAGTGCGTTAAGAAGGGGAGGGAGGGGAGGAAGATGTGGCTAGAGAGCGAGCAGGTCTACCCGGGGAAGGGGAAGGAGGAGTACGAAAATGATCAATAGAATGTAAAACGGCAAGGAATGGCAAATGGCAAATAAATGTATCTAAAATAGAAAGAAAACGCACAATCTTAGTATTTTCATTAGCTCGCTCGGAAACTCTAACCCCGCTCGCTTGGCGCTCACTCTACAACCCCGCAGCCCGTGATTACAACCTTGAACTTGGTGCTCCCTCCACCGCTGCCGACCCTCTCCATGGCCTTGATAGTCTCATATCCCTCGAGAACCTGGCCGAAGACCACATGCGCCCCGTCCAGCCAGGACGTCTTGGCGGTGCAAAGGAAGAACTGGCTCCCGTTAGTGTTGGGCCCCGCGTTGGCCATGCTTAGCACCCCAGCTCCCGTGTGCTGAAGGTCAAAGTTTTCGTCCTCGAATTTGTTGCCGTAGATGCTCTTCCCCCCCGTACCGTTGTGGTTGGTGAAGTCCCCGCCTTGGCACATGAAGTTTGGGATGATGCGGTGGAAGCCGCTGTTCTTAAATCCGTAGCCCTTGGAGTGGGTACAGAGAGCGAGGAAGTTCGCGGCTGTCCGGGGGACAACATCCTTCTTTATCTCCATCACTACGCGGGAGAAACCCTCCTGGCCTCCAATGGACACGTCAAAGTAAACCTTCGGGTTCTGGAGTGGGGTTAGAAAGTAAGCCACGAGCGAGACGCGCAGAAAGAAAAAATACGGTGGATCATCGAAAGTACATTCCCGGTAACTACCAGTCGCTCCCGGTAACAACCAGTCGCTCCTCCCCTCCTCCCCTCCTTGTTGATCTCCAGTGGGGGCTTGTATATCTTCGCGACTCCTGAGTCGGGCCCATAGTCCTCGGGCTTCGGGGGTTTCCCAGGGGCCAAGAGGTTCATGATGTAGGGGACAAAGACCTTCTGGATGGTGAGAAAAACTAGCATTACCATCCAGTTTTTCACCTCGTACTCCTCTCCCATGAATGAGATTTTCATGGCTAAACTAAGAGAGCAATTAGGGGACGAAGGAGGACGATTTAACGAGGATGTAAGAGAGAAGAACAGGTGTATGATGGGAAACAACGGTTTAGTGCCTCCTAGTAAGGAGATACGGCATCCATTCTCGGACTCATCCCTTCCTCAAATTGGAAGTTCCGGGCATGCATACACCGAATTAACAAGGTCTAGTATCTATACACAGTCTTCGAAAAGCCAAATATCACGGCAACTACAAAAGAAAAAAGCCGTAACACTTTGAAGTCACCTTCACTCTTGTGGTTTCTGTGAAACGATCTGAAGAAATCTTCGCCTCGTGAAACCCTATTTTTACAGGCAGTAGGGTGATACCACATAACCATGCCGAAACCAAATGTGGCTTGGCCGTCTTCCCCACACATAAACCCATCCCCCCCGTACAATTCTACTCCGATATCTGCTCCGCAAACTTCTAATCAATCAAACTCCAACATGAGGAAAGCTTCGCTGCAAAGAAGGCTAAATGTATCCACTGTGACTGAATACCAAAACCACAACACACAACCATCGAGACCTAATAAACACCCAAGGCATTCCCAGCGTCCGATATCTCCATATGGGTCAAAAAATAACTTCAGGCCATCCACAGCTCCCCTCGCCAACTTTCCAGTCCAAATATCCCCCATAACGAAAGGTCCTCAAAGGCAATTTTCCCGAGCAAGCGAAGCGTCCTCAACTCCCGACCCCGCAAAACTTTTCCGAACCTCCCGTCCCATGTCCTCCTCCCACTCGTACCACCTCCACAAGGCAATGTCCTCGTCTTCCAAGTCAATCATTCTCCCTCACACTTCCCCTTCTCTCCCCATGGAAGCCAATCCTTCGAAAAGGACCCGTGCTTCAGGCAACCCCTTCGCCCCTGGCTCCCGTTCAGGATACAACCCAAAGGAGCAGGTGAGAATCAACATAAGAGGCAAGAGTTCTCTATTTTTTCACTAACCCAACCTGTCGCCACCTTACCCCCGCCTCCCTTCCGCAGTACCGCTCCCGTCTCAACGCCCACCGAACCCAACGATTCAATACCCAACGAACCCACCGTCCCACCACTGCCCCAGCGCCCCCCCACTCCCCAACCCCCCACCAGGCCCTCTCCTCCCGCCCACGGACGACGGTCTCCGAGACACCCCCCTTCTCCCCCAACCCCGACCTCTTCCGACACACCGCACCTTCCTCCATTGCTGCATCCTACGTCCAAAACACAACTCCTCCTTCTGCCTCCACAGCGTTGACGTTTGCGATTCCATTGCACGAGCACAACGGGGTTGAGAGACACAACCCTTACAACCTCGTCACGGGACCGCTCATCAACGAAGAGACTGTGAGCGGAATGTCAAACTTTGCCATTATTAGTTCCACGGGCGTGACCTACTACACTGACGGCTCCGCGGAGTACAACACCCTCTCCGAGTGGTCCTTCCACACGCGAGCATTTAACATTCTACTTTCGAAGAAGATCTTTGCATGTTTCCCGCTGATATCTTCCTTCTTCGCGTTAAAGCACTACGTGAAGAATACAAGGTTAGAGAAGACCCGGTCTAAGCTCAGCAAAAGGCTGCTTCACACGGACAAGCTATTTGGAAAGGCGCTGAGGGAGGTAAGAAGAGCCGACATTTAGGCAGCGAAACACATCACGCCACCCGAAATGCTCACACACAACCCCATCCACAACATCCACATTTCGTTTCGGTCGTCGCAGATTAGCGGCTACTTGAGGGATATAGAGGACATCCCCATGATCCGGGTCGACCTGAACCGAATATTCACGCCACAAGACTTCCTAGTGTACCAGACACAAATTAGGAGACAAGGCTTCCAGAGCGCGGAGATAATTTACAGCAGGATATGCGTAGTGCTGGCAGAGGTTTGTGCAAGGGCGCTAGTGAAGGAAGACTTGCTCAAGAGTCTGGACGAGAGGAGACGGAGGACGCTGGAGATTGACGAGGAGGAGCTCATGAAAGAAGCAAGAAATAGCGCAGTGACAGCAGCGTACAGGAGCACGAGAGGTAATTATACGTATGATACTCCGTCAATCAACTCGACAAAGGTTAAAATGCCGTGGTCGGTTGCTGCGAGGCAGAGGACACTATGCTCGCGTTTCCTACAGCTCTTTGACCTTGTTGAGTTCATGGTCAGAGGCTCGCTGAGGGCGCTTTTTCTCAACCATATGACGCTCCTAACGGAGATTGTGCTACCTGGGACGAGGAGGGAGACTCAATCTGAGCTTTCCAACGACCATGACTTCACTGTATTTGAGGCAATAACAGAGCAGATGGAGGTTTCCTGGAAAGATCAGTTCATGATTAAGTTTGCCAGCTCCTCCCCCGAAAGTACTACCATACTTGCGGGTATCGATGACGCTGCCATCCTAGCCTCTGAGATAATCAGCTCTCTGTATACCTCAATAATCCCCGCCCCCGAACTTTTTTCCTCGAACATCAACCCGACCCCTCCAAAGGACGAGCTTCTTTCCGCCATTAGGATGTTCTCCAAGGCGGACACCATAGGCACGGAGGAGTTTGTCCACGCGGTCCGGAAGCACATCGCAGAGCGCGCGAGGATTAAATGCTTCTTCAATTTTGAGGTCAACGTCGACTTTGAGGAAATGAGGTGAGTTGAATTGCTCTTTATACGATACTGTACCTCTTGCACACTAACGCAAACTACTTCCGCGGCTCGATTCGCTTCGTTTCGCTTCGCTCCCGCAGAATCTTCCCCTCCCCAGATGTCACTGACTTCTTGGACGTGCTGCACCGCACCAACATGTCGGTTCTTTATGTTGCTGCGAATTTCAAGCCAGTGAAGTCGAACTTTATGATTGCCCCCTACGTAGCAATGGCCGAAGGAGAAGGTGAAGGCGACGACGATGGCGGCGGAGAGAAGGTGAGAATGGACGAGATTAGATGAAGAGCTCGACGATTCTAAGCAATGACGCGACCCTTCAGTCGTCGCTCACCCCCCCTTCCCGCTCTTATCTTCGTTCGTCACAGATCACCACGGCCGTCAACCCTATGGCGCCGAAGTCTAAGCGCCGCTCTTCGTTCGTGGACGATTCCACGGCAGCAAACTACCTTTGGTCACCAGAGAGCGAGCAGAATGATTACAAGAGGTTTGAGATCCCTTGGGTCAAAACTATTCTCACTAATGACAACGATTTTGCCGTTCGAGCTCAATCCCTTATAAAATCCTGCACTTGCTCTTTTGAGAAAATGGACAACTTCCTCCGCAGGCATGATCACCTGCTCGAAATTTATAAGCGGGGATTGGACTGGGATGTGCAGAGAGAGGTTTGCGATAGGTGAGAATAGACAAGCAGCGAATCATGACAATGCCAAACGCTTAATTAACCCATTCTGTGCGGCTCGCTTCGTTTACGGCACTCGCTTTGTTTGTCCCAGGCTGAGAATGTCAAAAGAGTTCTCACAGGCAGTCAGAGAAATAGCCGACGAAGATGATGAGGATTTGAGCGCCGCACCTTCTTCTTCGGATGATTTCTCGAATCTTTCCTGGCTCGACGACATTGTCAGTGAGCTTGAAAGGAATAAGGCAACGATTGCTTCCCTTCACTCTACTGAGCTCGTATCTATCTTCTTTCTCTCCAACACTAATCTGAAGAACTCCCTGCTCCCTGCCCCCGAGCGTTGTTTGGCTCTCCTCAACACGGAGTTGCCCCCCTTCTTTGCTTCCTACGCCAACTCTATCCTCGAGCAGCTTTCAAGTTCCCACCATGATATATCTTCCGCCTGTTACACTGTTCACGACTACGTGCTCCAGCTTGAAGCAGTGTCCGCCATCGAGAATGTCTACGAGCACGTCGATAAGGAGGCGTCAAAGGTTCGCAAGGTGAGAATGGGGTCAAGAAAGAAGCGAAGTAAGGCAGACACCACAGCAACAATCTAATCCACTTCGCCACGCTTTATTCTTCACCAGTTCTACCAGTTTCTCTCCGCAAATAACTTTATTAGGACGCAATCGTCTCAAGACGCTCGTAAGGGCGCCCACCGCGCTCGAGCAGTTTCTACAGTGCTACACTCCAATTTCAGCGACGAAGACCTTCTCGCTCAGGCAATTGAGCAAGAAATGAAAACTATTGCGAATGCTATGCAAAAGTGCCGAGAGGTGACTGATAGCCAGATGGCAAAGTTTCGAAACATGCAGAAGGATGTAAATTTGAAATCTATCATAGCAATGACCACAGCGATTAGCGAATCTCTGACAAATCCTGCCCTCGGCTCCTCCAAAACTAAATCCGACGCCGCAGCGTATATGATTGAGAAGGTGAGAACCAACCAATTTACAATTTGAACGATGTGCGTGTCGCAAAAAGTCCAACCCTCATCGCACCTCTCACTGTGCCACAGCTTCTTGGCGAAATGGCAACTCTAAGGAAAGACGTTGAAATGTTTAAGGCCCACGAACTCGTTCTCATCAACACGTGCCTCTCAAGATACCTGGTCGACTCGTCGGAGGAGGTGAGAGTGAACGAGGTGTGAGATAACATCGCGAAACTGACATTTTTCAATTTACAAGCCGCCGAAGTTACTAACCCATCATCAATGCAACGCTTCGTTCATTGCAGCTCAAGCCTAGGTTATTCCCGGAAGTTGACAGGTTGGAGGAGGACCTGGAGAACATGTCAACGCTCTGGAACATTGCTGATAGAACTTTGAAGATGGAGAAGAAAATGATGAAGACTCCTGTTTCAATTTTTCAAAGCGAAACGTTTGACAACACCTTGGTTCCTCTTATGGAGGATGTCGCTGCAATAGAGCTCAAGGTCAGCGCCTCGACGAACGACGTTTTAACAAACGTCAAGAGCACTATCGAGAGGCAAAGCGTTGTTGCGGCATCTCTCTCAATGTTGCAGGATCGCAGCATCAAGGGCTTGTATAAGGCAAAGTTAGAGAGTCTCTTTGGCATCAGACAACTGAGAAGCGTAGCCCCTTTTGTGAAGCAGAAAGAATTCGGGCAGCTGAATCACAATCCAGAGGTTCCGTCTAGGCGATCAGTATACTCTGAAAACTGGCCCTTTCGGCATATCTCAAGTAAATTACTGGTCGAGCATGGTCTTCTTAGCAAGACCCATCAGATGCGCTCCATTATTGCCATGGCGGAGGCATCCTCGATAATTGAGAGAGCGCTGCAAACGATTGCCCGCCTCTGGTCTAAGACCGTGATGCGTTTCTGCCCGCTCCCAACATCCGCCCTAAGTTCCTTCACCTTTGAAAGAAATTTCGAGCTCCTCTCCAACGCCAGCTACATCATTGATGCTGTGGAGCAATCTCGTCAAGTTCTTAACATCTGCGTCCAGGCCTCCCCAGTGATTCTATCTTTTTACGGCCTTACTTCTACGCTGTCATCCCTGCGCTCCCAAGTAACAGCTATTTACGACTTTGCTTCGATTTGGGAGGACGTCCAACACCTCTGGTCTTCGTTATATGTCGCTTTTAATTCGCACGACGCCCACAAGAGGCTTTTCGAAGCTAAGAACGTATTCAATATCGCACAGGAAGAATTTTTCAACATCCTTACTCTCCTCGCGGAGGCGAAGCAGATTGACATCGCCATGAGGTCTAACTCGGACCTCATCCATCGCGCATCTCTCATTTTGGAGGACTTTCTCACCTGTCGCTCCATGTTTGAGGACTGGCTGATTAACAAGAAAAAGGCCTCTGCTAGGCTACTGTGGTTACAAGATCACGAGCTCGTCAACTTTTACTTCAAATGGATGGCAACGACCAAATTGAGGGAGAGTACGGCCATAGACATGTATGTAGGCATGATGTTTGAGCACGTGAAGAGTTTAGTTACGTCAAACTCGATGATTGTTGGTGTCCTCTGCCACGGTGACCACGAGGTTGTGCGCTTCACCAAACCAATGACGATGCATGGCACCCTCGACTTTTGGGTGAACGACCTGGAGGCTCGCCTTTCGTCGGCCTTGAGAAGCACAGTCAAGAAATGTCTCCAGCGACGCCCAACTGTAATGTCCATTGCCAAGAGGTGGATTCACAGGTCAACGGGGAGCGACACTAAGGAGATTGCCACAAAGCAGCACAAGAGAGAGAGGATGACAGCAGTCGTTGGAGCGTTTGGAAGGGAACGAAGCTCATCCGGCATTTCAGATGGGGGCAACAGCCAAAGAATCCGGAACGTGTCCTTTTCCACCGCTGACATTGTCGACATGTTTGTGAAGAGCTCGAAAGACACTATCGACGAAAGCAACGTGACCGAGGAAAATAAGGAAGATGCAAACGAGGGTGCAGCGGAAGATGCCAATGAGGATGCCAAGGAGGATGACAAGGAGGATGCCCAGGAGGAGGCGACGGAGGGGGTAAACCCGATCTCAAGCAAAAATATCATCTTTGAAGACAACGCTGCGATATGGTTGATTGGAAATTACAAGTCAACTCCAATACAATCTGCCCTCGTTGCCGCTGAAATAGACTGGACAGAAAAGACCGAGGCAGCCATCAGAATAGCAAAAAGGAATCCAAATAAGCTCAAGAACCACATCAACGACATCATAGACCGTCTGAACGTTGTCATTGCTACCCACGTGGTAGCAAAGAAGGTGAGAATGTGACTAGGCAGAAGGTTTTTGTTACCATTTGCACTATACCATTCTTAACACCAAATAACGCAATCATCTCGCGATTCGCTTAAATTCATCACAGTCTGAGCGCAAGCTGTCAGCTCTTTGCGCCCTTCTCTCTACTCAATTGCTCCACATGCGCGACTCAACGAACAAGCTGCACAAGGCGGGGGTGTATTCGATGTCAAGGGCTGAGTTTCAGCTGATTCCAAGATCCTACCTTAACAACATAGACATAGACGACGACAAAAGTGATGTGGTCGTGAAGATATCAGATTGGACATTCCCGTACGGCTTCGAGTACCAGGGTGCCTATGCTCGGCTCGGGTTCACGAGCGGGGGCGACCAGGCTCTATTTAAGCTCGCTTACTCCATGAAAACTCACATGGGAGCGACGCTTCATATTGAGGACAATAATGGTGGCATTCAGACATCCCACACTCTCCACCTCAGTCGCCTTGCGACAGTACTCGGCAGACCATTCGTCGTCATGTCTCCCAGTGAGACAACATCAATTCACGAAATTTACAGGACTGTGATGAAGAAATGTTTCTATCGTGGGGCTGTTGGGTGTGTAATGGCCATCGATAAATTATCCAATGACACTATCTCTCACCTTGGCCAGTGTCTCTGCACGATCAGAAGCGCCCTCAACAACAAGCACCAGACCAAGGTTCACCTTAGCATTGGAGACTTGAGCGAGACTCTGTATCTCAAGGAGGAGAAGAAATCCGTGCGAGCGTCATTCAAGGCTGTGGTGAATGGGGTTGGTGTGCAAAGAGAGGTGTCAAAGATGTTACAACACAAAGACCAAGCTAATCCCACGGGGACGGTGAAGGCAGCGGCGCTGGGAGAAGAAGTTGACTTCACAAGACTCTTCATCCCGCACCACTTGCAGACTGGCATTCCTTTCTTCATGACTGTCTCTCCTTCCCCAGCATCGGAGCCCATACCTCTGCGCCTCCAAGCAGCACTTCGAAACGTGACCATCTCAGCTCCCTCTGTCGATGCGTTGTGTCGCAGCCTCCTCCTCTCGGCAGGGTTTGTCTCAACGGACAGGCTCGCGAAGACTCTCAACAAGGCCCTCATTCGCTGCACCGAGGTCTTTCCTGAGGTCCAGTGGGTTTATTACACCACCATAGCATCAGCCGTCAGTCTCGCCGCAAAGCACTTGGAAAGTATTCGCCAGAGCAAGACGGAGATTGCTCTGGAAGTAGAAAGCACGTTGGAGGTTTGGAGTAGGCACAACGATGCAGAGGAGGCGAGTGCTTTGCGTCACTGCCTCGTCAAGTCTATTCACCAGCAAATGTTGGGGTCGACGATGGACTACTCAAAAGTTATGCATGACAACTTGGCAGATTTCATGGAAAAGCAATTCAGCGAGTACAACAAGGCCCACGCTGACCCGACAAAGCCTAATTCAAGTGGCCACGACGCCTTGGACACATTCCAGGAAATGGAGCGGAACGAGCTGATCCAAATCGAAAACAAATATTATGAGAGTTGCGACAAGGTTGGACATGTTCCTTCACAAGAACACTGCCAGGCGGCTGTGACTCTCTACCAGCACTTCACAAGTAGGGCCGCGACCGGTAATCTCACCGTCCTTTGTGGCGCAGCGGGCTTGGGTAAGACTAGCCTTTACAAGCTTGTCATTCACATGATTGTTGGAGACAGCGAGAGGTTTGCAGACGAGCAGAAGCTAGAGCAAGCGCTCAAAAGGGGGACAGTAGGTTACGAAGTATCTAATCACGTGGCTCTGAATTCCCTAAAAAGTCTTCAGAGGGCAGTAAGGAGATGGATGAGGCATAAGAAGCTCGGAGCGTCTACTGTCTTTGTCGACAAGTTCACCAAGTCTCAAGACCAAAGCCCATTTCACTTGGAAGTGATCAACTCCGGCTCTCTAGACAACGATTACTTGGTCGGAAGCCTCGACACTGCTTCGAAGGTTTGGTGGGACGGGCTATTTCTGAGAAGGCTTCGACAGCTATCTGAAACCGCATGCAAGAAACACGCTGCAAACAAAGCTTGGAGAGCCCTCGTGGTACTGGACGGCAGTGGCGGAAATATAGTGGACCAATTCAGCTCATCCCCCTTCCACAAGTCCCAGAGGCAGCTTCAGAACATGATGTTTGTGCACACTTCTGTCGAACTTTTGGTGGAGAACACAACCTTGGAGCACGCGACGCCGGCAGCGCTGGGATCGTGCAGTATCGTACACATATCGGCAAGCTCTGCCGATATGACCCAGATACTAATGCAGTCTTGGCTCGAGAGGATGCAGAAAGAATATTCTTTTTCTGGGCTACTTCATGACATCGTCGAAAGGCTGTTCATCTTAAGTGCTGAGGGAGTTCATGTAGAGGACACTGGCAAGTGGACCGACGGTAGCAGATACACTGCGGCTGCCGGGGTCGCGGGCAACAAGTCGGGGAAGGGCTCCAGCATACTGGTAGAAGTCGCAAAAACAAAAAGCTGCGTTAACACGACGTTGACGATTTTTGAATCTCTAATGCAAGCCTTCGACCTGATTGGCGAATTGCCGATACTCGGCGCGACGGTCAATGGCGAGGGCGACGCCTTAGATGAGACCGATCCGATCACTCTCAAGGCCTGTCCATTCCTTGCTCTCTTCCGCAACCTTAAGGTTGGGATATTAACTCCGTCGCAAAACTTGGTCGTCTACAGGACCTACCTTTCTTTTGTGTTTGCGTTCACTTGGGGATTTGGGGGGCATTTATCAACAAACGAGGCTAGGAAGAAGTTCACCGAGCTTACGAGGAAGAAGTTGGAGGCCAACAGTGGCGACATTGCAGGCCTTGGTCCTGGGGAGAGTCTCTTTGAGTACTTCGTGGATAGCGATAGGTGCCGCATGGCGAAGATCGAGAAGGATTCTCAGCCTTTGCTTCACTTCCCCACTTATGACGCCCTTTCTGTCGCTGTCAACCCAAACACAAACAAGGATCCATTCTACTCTGATCTGTCCCCCTTCCCTCCGACGGTTGTCATTCCAACTCCCCGCACGGTAGCTGCGAATATTATATTCTACACCCTTCTCTACGCTGGCATGTCGCCCCTGCTGCTGGGAGCAGAGTCATGCGGCAAAACCGCAATAGTTTCAAACTTCCTTCGGCTCCACGGGCAGAACATCGCGAACCCTGCCAATATAGGGAGCTACCCTTCGAAAAAGTTTGACCACACTTCTTTAAAGCGCTTGGAAAAAAGTGACCCTGCCAATGTTGTCGCCGGCCTAACGTCGAAATTGAATCAGACCAAGGCCAACTTTGGCTGGGACTCTGTCGTCTCAGACAACTATTCGGCTGCCAAGGATATGTCGGCGCTGCGGAGCTCCTATTCGCGCTTCGAAAACCAAAGGCACTTAAGGAGACACCTTGCATCCCGCACCATAAATGCCATCTACCTGGCACTCAACAGAGGGAGCACTGGTATCCATGTCGCAAACTCTCTTTTCAGTTCCCTCCAGCAAGAGAGGGCGGGAATTTTGGACGGAAAGAGGGGAAGTCATGTTATCATTTTTGTTGACGACCTGCACGTGATGCCTTATGCTGATTCGACCTCCAAGGAAACCCTGAGGTGCCTTCTCGACACCAGCACGGGAAGCGTAGGGACGATTGGCAGGGCGAAGGGGACCTGCAGCATTGCATCATTCGCGCCAACTATTCATAACTGCATTGTCACCGATCCTTGCCGTTCTGACCTCCCACTGACGCAGCACGTAGTATTGAGAAACTCATCCTTTGTGTCAGCTGCGTCGAGAAGTCTAGACGATCTAATGCGGCAGGGTTCTGCAAG
>BRYA01001552.1:0-17642 GCA_030267965.1 Triparma columacea | reverse complement strand
ATCAAAATTCCTCCCCTCCTTGCACTTTTCGTAGAACTCTTTCCCTTTCCTGATTGCCACCTTCTCCTCATCTGTATAATCTTGAGTATCATTCTTGATGATGTTGGCAAGAGAGGCCAGTGCAGATTTATCAACCTCTTCATCCCGCTTGATGGAGTCCCTTAGTGTTGCTATCGTACTTAGTACTCGTGGAGTAGATCTGTCGACAATTTTGACTGGAATATGCCCCCCTGTGTCCATAAATTGGGTCAATGTAAGTTTACACTGGAGAACACCGTTATGGTCCTCAATATTCTTGGCAGTAAGAATGCCACTTGTTGTTGCCCGCACAAGCTTTCCTAGATTTCCCCCATAGTCTACCTGCTCTTTAGCTGGGACAAAGGCCACAGACATGTTGCTGTCTTGATGTCCCTTTTGCCACACATATCTCATCACAAACTCTCTTTTGTAAAAAGGGAAGGGAAGCTTCCTTACTGTTACAAACACCTTCTCATTAACGCTTCCTTCGTCACTCTTCATTATCTCCAGCCTTGCAGGGTTCCCTTCCTCTCTATCCACTGCCATCCTCTCCCTGCTGCAGTACTCAAAGAACCAAGCAGCTGCATCCTCGGCTGAGCAGTCGGCAACACACTCGGCTCTTCCCAAAGTGAGTGTCTTTTCCCCTTTCTCCTGCTGCTTGTACATGATCTCCATCTTCACTCCCCCATAAGGTGACTCAAGAGGCCCCCACCCTTCTTCCTCCTCCCCACCAAAGAGCTCCTCCAACTCCCCAAACACCTTCTTCTGGTCCTCCTCCAACTCAACACCCTCCCTCATCCTCTCCACCAAGGCCCCCCTGACCTCAGCATCAACCTCCTTCCCTTTCCTCCTGAACTTATTCTGCAACCTGTTGGCCTCAACAAGCTGATTCTTTGCAAGGTAGTCAATGGCTTTGTCCATCACTGTCTTATGAATGCCACTAAATTTCAGATCAACTGTTTGAACACGTGTCACTCTACAGACATTTGGGGCAATCTCATTGAAGAAGTAGACACCTGTAGTCTCTGCTAGCTCAAATCCCTTCTTACTGAGGTCCTTGCAGCCTCCTCCAGGGTACTCTGTCAGCGGCACAAGCCCCAACAAGTATCCTGCCCTGCCACTGCTCAACTTGATTTCCTTCCAAGTAAACCAGGCTTCAAAGAGACGGTCTTTTGCTGGACTAGGCAGGTGAACTCCTTGGTGTTGATGGTAACTTCTAGTTCCATCAACATTGTTTCTAATAACTCTAGGCAGATTACCATTCTCCTTCAGATGGTCTCCTGCATATTTGTAAGTGTCACCTAAACTTAGCTCAGCCAGCATACCCTCTGCTGACTTGTCCACAGTGACCCCAAAGGCTGCCCACACATTGTCCTCTTCTCTCCACAGGAACTTGTCGATACCCTCCTTCAGTGTCCCTTTGACTCTCTTTCCCTTCTTGTAGAGTTCCTCCTCGAGCCCTGCGACACTTTCCAGCATCCCGTCCTCTTCCTCAGTAAGAGTTGGCGCATTGGGCATGACCAATTCTACAAAGTGTCTTTTCCTCCTCTCATCAATGACACCAGGCTGTCTGAAATGCTTCCCGATCTCCTCCATAATACCCTTTACTGCTGCATACGCAACCTTGACGTCTCCCTTCTTGGTCCTGCCACTGTTCCTAAATCTCATGGATCTCACACTCTTAAAGGTTTTGACTGTGCGAACATGAACTTCTGGTGTCATCTCTGTTGCTCTCTCCTCTGCCTTAAGAGTTCCCACCATGGTGACTGCAGTTTGTCCAAACTCAAAGTCAGTGAAGCTAAGTTTGCCCTTAATGACACCTCGCTTGACAGTCTTGGTCTTTATTGACGCTAGAATTTCGACAAGCATCGCTGATGCCTCATCAGAAAGGTCATCCTCAGCAAGGGGTGCCAAATCCATAATGTTCATCGATTTGTCAGGAGATACGACTTTGACGTCGAGGAGAAATTCGACAAACTTATTCCCAATGCCGTAGTGCTGCCAGTAGACGAGTCTGTGAATGACTCCTTCCTTTTCGTCATACTCCTGGAGGGTCTTCCTTCGGAGCTTGCCCTGCTCACAATCGGTGAGGAGAAAGTCAATGATCTTGTCGCGTTCGTCGTGGAAGACATCAGCAAGCTCGATAATCTTGACATCGGCGCCGGTAGTATTGTCAATAAGGCCTTCAACGGCTCCTCGGTCATCCAGAAGCTTGACAAGTTTACCTTGTTCGGGGCCAAGTGCTGCGTAATCGATATCAACTGGTCCTTGTATAGCGGAAGGGGCGTGATCGGAGCTGGAGAGGGACTCTGGGGGGTCTTTATTCCTGACGGTGTTGTCAGGATCTAATGTCATGGACTGAGCGGCAGTGGCGTGGCTGACAGTTGCAAGGACGACTGGCTTGCGGCCGGAAATCGCGCACCCGACAGAAGGCGGTATAGCGCTTAGATTGTTCTCGCCCGCTACTCCATTGTTTAAGGGATCGCCGGAAATTTTGGCGTTGAACTTTTCAAATTCAGGTTGAAGATGAGGATGGCCGGAAATTTCTGGGGGTGGTTTTGGGGGAATTTTTGGTGAAAAAGGGTAAATCTGAAACTCCCTCAGAACGGCTTCCCAGCCCTCCCCTGAACAATCAAAATACTCTTATTTTCGTTCACACGACTACGCAAACTCACCTCGTCTAGCATCCTTGTGATAGCTTCTAGAGACTGCGAAGGGACAATATTGTTGCAAAAGTGAGAACAAGTTACAAAGTTTTAACGCGTCCTCCCGCGACTCTACCGCTCTCTCCTAGAGTATCAAATTGTCGTTTCTCTCTTCCCGCTCTCAATGCACAACTCACCTCGTCTGGCGTCCTCGGGGCCATTTTTAGAGTCTGCGGTAATGGCGATTATGGTGTTTGTTAGTCAACATGAAGAGATTTCTACGCGTGTTCCTACATATCGTCCCCATTTCCCTTCAGAATATTACACATCTCCACCCCTGCAACCCCCTAACACGAACTCACCTCGTTCAGCGTCCCCATGAGGTCTTTCAATTGACGAAGACGGAGTAATTTGCCTCTCATTGCCTAGATCGGGAACTGAATGGCATTTATCGGACATCAGGGCGTCAACCTGAAGTATATGAGTCTCCTCCACACGCTCTTCTCTCCCTCCTCGGGATTCATTTTCTGTGTCCTTTTCCTGTGAGGAGCGAAGCAAATCGCGAAAGCAAAGACGTTAGTAAGTTAGGAATGGTAACGTCGCGCGTAGGGGAGGCGAGATTATATTTAGAGACAAAATCATTCCGTGCATGGGCGTGGCATGGCTTGCAACGTGCGGCATCTCTTTTACTCCTATTCCATTCTTACCTGTGATAAGCATGGAGAGTTGTGCAAGAATGGGGTTTTACGCAGAGTTAGTATCGCAGCGGCAGTGTGTGAGGCTTAAGATGCATCTTATACAGAATTAAAGACTCCTGCGTAGTTTCTCCCTCGCATTCCTTTTACGTTTTTAGCCGTCACTTCGCTCCTCATGTCATCTCACCTCTTGAATATCCTCACTTGAATTCTCTATATGTGACGACAGCGAAACACCCCCCACTGTATCAAGGGGATCCTCTCCTACCAGAGAGTGAGCGCCCTTTCGAGGCGTCGCTGTGAATGCAAGCGTGGGCGTTTGTTTATGAAGATATACGTGTTGGTGGGGTTGACACATATACTAAATGATATTTGACGAGCCTCTGCAGTCACACAAACTCCGCGCTAAACCTCCCTCATCGTCTACCTCCCCCCTTAAACCCCCATCTACCCTTATCTCACCTCTTTCAACTCCCTCGGCTTTAGTGTCGAGCGCAGTCATCTCACTTGACGTGTTTATTTTCATGCCCTCGCTTGTACTGGCGACCTGCAACGGCAGTGAGACTCCGTCACCTTCAGATAGAGATCCCTCTTGAGGATATACGTACCCACCTCGAGGCCCTGCTGTGGTGGTAAGCGTGGTTACATCCGTGACGGTGCGTTTCGAGATGACATTGGCTGTTGGAGTTAGCATTGGATGGAATTTGACGAGCCTCAACTGCCCTACAAGCGCCGCAAGCAGCCTCTCCTTCTCCTTCTCCTCTATCTCCCTCCACGCAGCCCAAACTACTCGAACTCACCTCGCTCAATCCACTCAGCGTTTGCGTCCTGCGTAACCATCCTCGAGACTTCCTCCTTTTTCTCGATTGAAATCTCAGTCCCCTTTGCACCTTCTGACGGCGTTGGGTCTCCCTTATAATTATGAGGGTCTTCTACATTGCGTTGCAGTTGTGAAAGAATGGGTACCCCCCCCTCCAGCTCATCTCTTTCCCGATTGATTATTCCCTTCGCCCCCACCCCTTCGTATACATCCTCCCTCTCCTCCCTTGAAAGCTTCGACTTCCCTAAGCTTCTATTTCGCTCCTCTTTTACTTCCCCTGCCATCCTCTCCCTCCTCCCAGCCTCGGCTCCTTCTCCTGCAAAGAGCGAAGCGGATGATGAAAAGGGTTTAGTTTAATTGTTCGACTCGTGTAAGGGCGGCTAAAGACAAAGTAGATGGCCACGAGCACAATTTGTGCCGGTATCAAATGTTTCTCCGTGTTGCTCTCATGATTCTCTTTACCTTTGCGTTCATTCTCACCTTCCTGCCAGAAACCTCCGCCCTCCTCACGAGGCCTGCGTGACGCCTCCACTACGGATGGTAGACCCTCCTCGAGCTCCCCGATGACCTCGATGACTGCTCCGTCCGACTCTTCTTGGTCATCAGTGGCATTCGCAGTAGACATTACCTCTCTCGATGCAGGCATGCCTTCACTTGAGTTCGCAATCTTCGATGGCAACGAATCTCCTTCACTTTTGAGAAGGTCCCCGTCCCCAGCTATCCCCCGAGTCTGAGGACCTCTGCTGGACGTCTCTGCGGTGGTGAAGGGTGGCAGGGGGGGAGGTTGTTAGCGGGTAAGCTTTGAGATTTTGGACGTTCCGAAGCGAACAACAATCCCTCCGTCCCAATTTCCTATCCCCTTGTTAACGCTTGTGTCACACTTGCAAACCAATTTACGCACCTTTCCCGACTCTTGAAGTCCTCTCAACACCCTCTCTCGTGTCCTCCTCGTTCATGTTTCCCGAGAGGTTTGACTCTGAGGGGTCGGCATGCACCTCTTCTTGTTGTCCGGTCTTGGAAACATTACTCATCTTCTACCACTCTGTTTTTAAATCTTGCGTAAAGCTCAATCTGGGGGATTGGATGGTTGTAAAAGTAGTAAAGTAGTGTGAGTAAGTAACTTGGCAAGTTTTGGCTTGGCACTGGCAAGCCCATGGGCGGCCATCTGAGCAAGAGAATCTTCCAATGCGTAGATTCGGTCATGATCCCCGTCAAATTTCGTCTCCCGTAAGTGACACAAAGCTGAAAATAATAACCGAAGACCAAAAAATCCGTGAACACGCTAAAAATGGGGGCACAGTCTAGTAAACAAAACGACATTCGTTTTGTTCACAACTCCACCACCCCACCCCGCTTCAAGCAGTTTTAACGCAACTTTAGAAGATAACAACAACTGGAACGGCTGGCCCTCTCGCTTATCGTCCGTCCCCATTACTTACTAACCAAATATTTGTTTGTTGCCAAAACGGACATGGTCCAAAAGCAGCGGAAAAACCGAGGAAAAATGTGAACGACAAGAAGGTGTCTTTCCTTTTCAAACCGATTTTTATTTCAGCAGTCCCTTCGTTCCCCCCACCCCCATGCACAGGCAGTCGCATCCGCTCACCCCGCAGACCCTGCTCCTCTTGTGCCACTCCATGATGTGGCTCGTGTGCCCCCCGTGGTGGCACTTGTTGCACCACGTCCACATTTCCGCGAAGGGGAGAGCGGCAAGCTCCTCTAGGCCTGACTCTGGTTGGACCTAAGACCGGAGAGAGGGCGCGAGCGAGCGGAGTGTTAGTTCCTTAATGCCCTGATCCCAGGAACTTTCCTTAAAGCAACCCCACACACCCCCTCTACCCCCCCTCCCACCTCACCTTCTTTTCGTCGTTCTCCCCCGCCCCTCCCCCCGCGCTTGTGGATGTCTGATGGTCCTTCTTGACCTCCTTCCTATTATCCTCCCCCCCTCCTCCTCCCCCCCTCTTCAATTCTCTCTGTCTCTTGAGTTCAAGGTACGGGTTCAGGCACCCCAGGCTCAGCAGGCACACGTAGCACCTAGGCAAGGGCTTCCTGCATGCCGGGCAGCACTTAAGGACGGGGGGCTCGCGGGTTAACCAGCTGTTCTGGGTAAGCCAGCTGTTCCCTGAGGCCCCCTCTTGCCTCCGGAGGACGTTGAGGGGGAGGGAGACGTTGCAGTAGTTGCACCGCACGAACAGCTGCTTAGGGACGTTCACGAGCTCCTCGGCTAGAGTTGTAGGGACTTTACCGGAACTGTTGGAAGGGGGAAGGTCGTTGCCTGAGCGGATGAGGGTGGACCTTGCAATGTCAAACTTGGCGCGGAGCTGTGATGGGTAAAGTGGGGCAGAGGATTAGTTGCGTCAAGATTGCTACATGACTTCTCGCCAAATTCGCCCAACCTTCTTCCTTCCCTCACCTTCCACAACCTCCCCTTGTTGAGCCACTCCCTGTACCCCTCCATCCACTCCTCTCTCTTCCCCCCCCCCTCCCCTCCCATGATGCATCTCCCCACCACGCTCGCGACGGTCTGAATGTCCGACGTCCTGTCTAGGTACGCCTGCATTATTTCCACCCCCCTGTCGTTGGCACCCGTGAAGATTAGCCCCTCGAGGTCGCCCTCCTTGATGGCCATTTCAGTGCACTTACGACCCCACCTCTTCAACTCCTGGCTGTCGAGGAAGCGGAGCGCGTAACCGACGCGGGTCCTCATTTCCACCCTCTTGTGTGTGGGGGGAGAGGGGGGGGGATGGGGGGGGTTAGAGGGGTTATGTTGAGGAGGGAACTTGGTACATACGAGTCAACAAGTCAGTTGTACCCTCAACCTTATCGCAACCTCCCCTCCCCTCACTCACCTTCTCTCCGACGATTCTGCCCCCGTACTCCTTCCTCATCCCGCTAAGCAGGTGCCATAGGCAGTACTTAGTTTCAATATCCTCCTCCTCACATCCTTCCAACACCCTTTCCGCAAGTGCTTCAAACTTGTCCGACCCGTAGCTCATCATCGCGAGCTTAAGCTCAGTTTTCGGCGCCTCTTCAATCGCCCCCTCAACGTCCCCCTGGCATACTTTCTCAAAGGTAACCGAGAGGCTGCAGTTGTCGCACAGGAGGCCGGCGGTGTCGCGGGCTACGGAGGTGTAGGTCTTCACGCCGGAGGACAGGCCGTGGACGACGTTCGTCTCGGTTGCGTACATTGACGTTACACCGGGCAAGTGAGTGTTGGAGAGACCAACGAATCTGAGGGATGGGGGGGGAGGGGGCGGATGTTGAGTGCGATTGAAGATGTGTGTTAGGTGACTCTTCGACACGAAGGTACAGTGTGAAGTAATAACAGCTTGTTGTTGTCATGTGTTTGTTCCTCAGTATGGTCGTTTGGCAGCCATTTCTGGCTTGCTGGCGTTAAATCATTGCGCGTGTCTCCGAAATGCACGTCGCATATCATATGGAAATGGTTCTTGGTATATTTACATCAGTGGAACACACAACATTCAACATCTCAAACAACTTTGCAATACCTCTCCTTCTCTCCTTCCTTCCTTACCTGCATCGTCAAATGTGTGTGTGGGGGGGGGACGAGGGGGGTGAGGTTTTGCAGTATTACCGACACCAACAGCTCTCTCTCCTCTGTCTTGCCTTCCTCCTCTCTCCCGCTTCCCCCCATCCTAACCCTATCCTCACCTCCATATTTTCGCCAAATCAATTTCCCCTCTCTCCTCACAGACCTTAATATTAACAGCCGCGTCAATCCCGTACCCCATCTCCGCCCTAATCCTCATAATATCATCAACAGCCTCCCCAACATCCGGCCTCGATATCTCGCATCTCCCCTGACTCCTACCAACCTCCCCTCCATTTCCCACCCCCAGTCCGACGCTTTGCATGTGGCTGAAGTACTCGACTCTCCCCTCCTCCGTAACCCCCGCCGCCTGGAACCTCCTCCCCCCCGTAGGTACGATGCCGTATACGGCGTTTTTAAGGGTCTCGAATTCCCTTGAGATTTTCGTTCTACCTCCCCCCGTACCCCATCCTACGACGATGCCCCTGTACCTTGTTGCGCCGGAGGGTGTTAGGGTCTCGGTCTCGACTATCCACTCCCCCGCCCATACGCAGCGACGGATTGTACCGAGGGATGAGTTTGGCTTGAAAACGTTAACGACAGTCCAACCGTTCTGGTCGTCTTCTCCTTGCCCTTGACTGCGTTGGTGTGGTGGGGTGAGAATATGTATGAGAATATTGCTCCTCGCTTTTCGTGATTCTACATAAACCCTTCCCCCCCTCCCTTCCCCTTTTTTCCATCCCTTCTCACCTTCCCTCTCCTCCCATACCTTCCTTACTCCCTCCCTCCCCTTCCCCCTCTTTCCCCTCCGTTTCATAAAGCGTGCACCCCCCCTTCCACCATACCATAACCATGGTCCCCTCAACTTCCACCCCCTCCAACCTCCCCCCTCTTTCCCCTTTCAATAGTCTGCTACCCATGCTACCGTATACCCTAACGTCACCATCACCAACTGCGATCCTTTCAACACCGTCGATACCTCTATCAACCCATCGACAACCGATTGTACCTTCACCGGACTGCATTCTTTTAACAGTACGTCCATCCTTGATTTCAAAACAGCAGAAATTACTACCCCTAGACGCTAACGGGTACGTGCATAATATGGTGGAAGGGTTTAAGATAGAGATTGATAAACACGGACGTAGTGTACGGACGGGTACGGAATCGAAGTTAACTGTTACTGTTTGTGTGAGTAGGTTTAAGGTTAGGACGAATACACGACCGGAGTTCTCGCCAAGGGCGAGGTGGATTTGATTGGGGTTTGGGGACTTTGGGGTTGAGGGGAGGAGGGAGAGAGTGGAGAGAGGGGTCTGGAAGAGATGGTTGTGGTTGAAGGGGAGGGACCAGAGCTCGGTGAGGTTGGTTTTAGGGGCTGGTGGGAGGTGGGAGGAGGTGCTGTTGTCTGGCTCTGTTGTGTTGGTTGTGGTGGTGGTGGTGGTGGTAGGTTCTGTTTGTAGTGAGAGGTTTGATTGTGTGTTTGATTGTGATTGTGTATGTTCTAGTTCATTTTGTCCATTTTGTGCATTTTGTGTAGTTTTAGTTTCATCTGTTGTTGTTGTATCTTTGGCTGAAAGTTTGGTCATAGCTTTGGTTATATCTTTGGTCTTATCTTTGGCTGTATGACCATAATTGTTGTCATCATCGTTGTCATTACCATCAGCATCAATAACATCATCATGACGTGTATAAAATGTGGGTAAATAAAGAGTAAATATGGCACCTAATTTCATAGATGGATTATTTGCCTTTTCTGATGGATCATATTGTGATATACTTAGTACATATGCGCTGTTATATCCATATGGACGTACAAGCCATGGACTAAGAGTTATTGGTGCTGTTGTTGGAGGACTCATTTGAGAAGAACAGATAACAAAGAGATAACAAAGAGACAACAAAGGCACGATGCTGAGTAGCTCACACACTAATTATATCCTTATTGTACAACTATTGAAGGAGATATTAGCTACACACAGAGAGATTAGCTACAGATAAATAGACTGGCTACACTTGTATGTAATATAGATGTATTGAAGGATAAACAAGCAGCAAATGAGGACAATGAGGATTTGAGGAATTGGGCCCGGGCAAACAAGAAGAAAAAGTAAGTCAGGATCTGAAATTCTGGAATATATTTTGCTTTAAACTCCTGTCGCATCATCAATTTCTCCTCATCATCTCCAATCGTCAATTTATCCTCATCATCTCCAATCCTCCAATTCACATTCCTCCCAATGTCTCTATATAAGCAGACACAAGCGCACTCCCTCCGACTCCGCCTTTTCCTCCTCCTCTTCCTCCTTCTAATCCTCCCCTCTCTCTCATTCGTAAACCCCATCTCAATAATCGCTCGCGATTTCAAAGCCCTAACCCAAAAACACACAACCCTAACAATAACCTCCCCCTCAACCCCCCGAGGCAAGGACCTACTCTTAGAAATCAAGTCTAACATTCGTCAAAAATCTAACTCAGGTACATACATAGTAGACGCGTTCGTATCAGAGGGTCGTCTTGCTTCCTCTTCCCACCCATCCCTCTCACTTGATCTGCTAGGTGAGCTTTTACCGCAGGGTGCGTTGAAGGACTCCATGCTTGATAGAGTATGCTTTGAAAGTCCTCTCGGTGTTGTTACTGGTCCAATTGAGACTAATGAGGGGTATAATCTTATACTTATAAGAGAACGTGTTGGGTGTAAAAAAGACGGTGGTATGACGAGACTTGTTAAAGTTCCTAGGGAGGAGGAGGGTGGGGAAGAGGGAGATAAATGGGATTCTAAACTCGAAGGTGGAGGGGACGAGATTATTACACTCGAGGATATGCTGGTTTTAACTACCATCAGCGGTGGAGTTGTGCTGGCGGGAGGTATACTAGCTGAGCTTGTAGCTAATTGAATGTAATTATTTTTGAGGGCGTCAACGTTTAAGTTCTTTAAAACAAACCGCGTACTTCAACACCACCCTCTCCTCTGAACTCGGATAAGAGCTGTGTAAATCGTAGTATTTTGGGGGAAAACACACAGGTCTGGCCAAACCCATTCTTAGTGGAGGGAGAAATAGGGGCAGTAAATAATCTATCAAAATAAGGTATGGCGGGCAATAATGACAATAATGACCCTTGTGAAGGCTTTATCTAGTTGTAGTTTATCCGTATCGATGATTTGCGCCTCCTATTCACGTCAAGGAACCAAGTTATTTCCCCCAGCACGCATCCTTCGGCCATTCCTCTCCCTTGTTCTTTGTCAATCACACCACACTAACCCTCCTGATCCTGCCAATAATGTAGGAACTCGTAGAGAATCAGTATCAAATAGTTTGAGCTTTCAACTGTTACCGTAAAGACAGGTGAACAGATCCTCTCAACCCCGGGACTCTCCCCTTCCCCAAAAATGCCCCAAACAGCAGTATACTATGGCACAGACCAGACAGGGAGCTTCAAAGACGATCGTGAACTCACAGAAGTGACTTTTGTAGAAGGAGTGACGTCGATTGCCAATGAAACCTTCAGGGGATGCTCCTCCCTCACGGCCATTACCATCCCAGACGGAGTGACAACGATTGGCCGTTACGCCTTCTCTGATTGCTCCTCCCTCACGGCCATCACCATCCCGGACTCATTGACAACTATTTACATCGGCGCCTTCAAAGGATGCTCCTCCCTCACGGCCATCACCATCCCAGATGGAGTGACGATAATTGACAGTCGCGCCTTCCAAGGCTGCTCCTCCCTCACAGCCATCACAATCCCGGACTCAGTGACATCGATTGGCCTTGGCGCCTTCAGGGGATGCTCCTCCCTCACGGCCATCACCATCCCGTACTCAGTGACCTCGATTGGCGAATACGCCTTCAGCGGATGCTCCTCCCTCACGGCCATCACCATCCCGGACGGAGTGATGGAGATTGGATATGAAGCTTTCCGCGGATGCTCCTCCCTCGCAGCCATCACAATCCCGGACTCAGTTACGGAAATTGGCGTTTCCGCCTTCGCAGAATGCTCCTCCCTCACGGCCATCACCATCCCTGACGGAGTGACAACGATTGACAACTGGGCCTTCGACGGATGCTCCTCCCTCACGGCCATCACCATCCCGGACGGAGTGACAACGATTGGAAATGACGCCTTCTCTGGGTGCTCCTCCCTCATGGCCATCACCATCCCAGACGGAGTGACAACGATTGTCTTAGGCGCCTTCAGGAGATGCTCCTCCCTCACTGCCATCACCATCCCGGACGGAGTGACGACAATTGGCGAGCACGCCTTCTACGGATGCTCCTCCCTTACAGCCATCACCATCCCGGATGGAGTGACGATAATTGGCGAGCACGCCTTCTCTGAATGCTCCTCCCTCACGGCCATCACCATCCCAGATGGAGTTACGACAATTTGCCAGCGCGCCTTCGAAGACTGCTCCTCCCTCACGGCCATCACCATCCCGGACGGAGTGACAATGATTGGCGAGGGCGCCTTTCAATACTGCTCCTCCCTCACGGCCATCACCATCCCAGACGGAGTGACGACAATTGGCATTGAAGCCTTCTTTGGATGCTCCTCCCTCACGGCCATCACAATCCCGGACGGAGTGACGACAATTGGCATTGAAGCCTTTGAAGGATGCTCCTCCCTCACGGCCATCACAATCCCGGACTCAGTGACGACGATTGGCAATTCCGCCTTCAGTGATTGCTCCGCCCTAACGAAACTCATTCTATCTCCTGCCGTTTCCATCGGTGAAGACTGCTTCTCCAACTGCACTGCCCTAATCGCTGCCGCTGCTGATGAAAACTTGCCGACTGTCTCGGACCTCCTCCATTACAGGTGGCACCGCAATGTCGCTGTGATCGAACGCGTCAACGCTCTGCTGTGCCTCAAGGGAACCTGGGATCACGTGGAGAATCAACCCATCGGACCGGATAGTCTGAAGCGGAAGAGACTTAGCGAAGTTGAAGCCCCGCTAAGGGCAACTGAGGCACGTGACAAGATCCCGAAAGTTTTGTGGAGAGTAATTCTGGAGTTTCTCTAACTCTTCGCGCTTGATTAGTTGGATTTAAGGCTGTCCGAACTAAAGTTTGTTGGGTAAAAAAATAGAATTATTTGAGGGCGTCAAGTTTAATTCTTTAAAACAACCGCGTACTTCGACACCCCCCTCTCCTCTGAATCGGATAAGAGCTGTGTAAATCGTAGTTTTGGGGCAAAAACACACAGGTCTGGCCAAACCCACCCTCAGAGGAGGGAGAAATAGGGGCAATAAATAAATCTATCAAAATAAAGGTAAGGCGGACAACAATGACAACGATAACCCTTTTTAAGGCTTTATGCAGTTGTGTGTATGTCCTATCGATGATTTTAGTTTCCTATTCACGTCAAGGAACCAAGTTATTTCCCCTCTTCATCACGGTCGACTGACTGAGCATTGGGCTTTTTCGTCTCATAGACGAGATAATACTACTTTCGGCCATATTTCCGATACTGTTAGTGTCATATCGTGGTTACTATGGGCAGAGACCCGCTATTGACGCCGCAATGACACATCCTTGAGGGTCTCACCATCACTCTCCCTTGTTCTTTGTCAATCACACCACACTAACCCTGCTTATCCCGTCAATAATGTAGGAATTCGGTGAGGATTGAAAATTTTAACGACAAGACTGTATAAGTTACCGAAAGTACGGTATAAAAGATCCTCTCCATCCCTACAATGAGTGAATTAGACTTTGCTTATGGTGATGACTATAGTGATGACGATGGTGATGAGTATAGTGATTACGATATTGAATTTGCCGTCCCAGCTGGGTTCTTTCCCCTTCCCAAAACAGCAGTATACTCCGGAACAGAGATCTTCAGAGGCAATTATGAACTCACAGAAGTGACTTTTGCACAAGGAGTGACGGAGATTGGCGATAAAGCCTTCAGCGGATGCTCCTCCCTCACTGCCATCACCATCCCAAATGGAGTTACGTCGATTGGCAAGGGCGCCTTCTACAGATGCTCCTCCCTCACAGCCATCACAATCCCGGACGGAGTGACGACGATTTGCAATTTCGCCTTCTTTGGATGCTTCTCCCTCACGGCCATCACCATCCCAGTCGGAGTGACGACGATCGACAATCAAGCCTTCTGCGATTGCTCCTCCCTCACGGCCATCACCATCCCAGATGGAGTTACGACAATTTTCGAAAGCGCCTTCTGGGGATGCTCCTCCCTCACAGCCATCACCATCCCAGACGGAGTGACAACGATTGGCGAACTCACCTTCGCAGAATGCTCCTCCCTTACGGCCATCACCATCCCGGATGGAGTGACGATAATTGGCGAGCGCGCCTTCTCTGAATGCTCCTCCCTCACGGCCATCACCATCCCAGATGGAGTCACGACAATTTGCCAGGGCGCCTTCGAAGACTGCTCCTCCCTCACGGCCATCACAATCCCAGACGGAGTGACGAAGATTGGCGAATGTGCCTTCTACGGATGCTCCTCCCTCACAGCCATCACAATCCCGGACTCAGTGACGACGATTAGCCAGGGCGCCTTCTGTGGATGCTCCTCCCTCACGGCCATCACCATCCCGGACTCAGTGACGACGATTGGCAAGTGGGCCTTCAGGGATTGCTCCGCCCTGACGGAACTCATTCTATCTCCTGCTGTCTCCATCGGTGAAGACTGCTTCATGAACTGCACTGCCCTCATCACTGCCGCTGCTGATAAAAATATGCCGACCGTCTCGGACCTCATCCATTACAGGTGGCACCGCAATGTCGCTGTGATCGAACGCGTCAACGCTCTGCTGTGCCTCAAGGGAACCTGGGATCACGTGGAGAATCAACCCAAGAGGAAGCGAATTGAAGGAGTTGAAGCCCCGCTAAGGGCAAGTGAGGCACATGAGAAGATCCCGAAAGTTTTGTGGAGAGTAATTCTGGAGTTTCTCTAACTCTTTGCCCTTGATTGTAGTTGGATTTAAGGCTGTCCGAACTAAAGTTTGTTGGGTAAAAAAATAGAATTATTTGAGGGCGTCAATTCAATTCTTCAAAACAACCGCGCACTTCAACACCCCCCTCACCACTGAATCGGATAAGAACTGTGTAAATCGTAGATTTTGGGCAAAAACACACAAGTCTGACCAAACCCACCCTCAGTGGATGGAGAAATAGGGGGCATAAATAAATCTATCAAAAAAAAGGTAAGGCGGACAACAATGACAATGATGACCCTTGTTAAGGCTTTAACCAGTTGTATTTTGTCCTATCGTTATTTTAGTTCCCTATTGACGTCAAGGAACCAAGTTTATTTCCCCTTCAATCGAGGTCGAGTATTCGTGGGTTTTTCCCCGTCTTATTACCGTCTTATAGATGAGATAATACTACTTTGGGCCCTATTTTCGACGTTATTAGTGCCATATTGGGGTTGCTATGGGGTAGAGAACCGCCATTGACGCCACAATGACGAATCCTTGAGGGTCTCACAATCCCTCTCCCTTGCTCTTCGTCAATCACACCACACTAACCCTGCTTGTCCCGTCAATGTAGGAATTCGTTGAGGACTGAAGCTGTTAACGACAAGACTGTATAATAAATCCAGGGTTAGGGTTAGGTTACAGAAAGGACGGTATAAAAGATCCTCTCCATCCCTACTATGAGTGAATTAGACTTTGCTTATGGTGATGACTATAGTGATGACGATGGTGATGAGTATAGTGATTACGATATTGAATTTGCCGTCCCAGCTGGGTTCTTTCCCCTTCCCAAAACAGCAGTATACTCCGGAACAGAGAGCTTCGAAGACAATAGTGAACTCACAGAAGTGACTTTTGCACAAGGAGTGACATCGATTGGCAAAAGCGCCTTCAACAATTGCTCCTCCCTCACGGCCATCACCATCCCGGACGGAGTGACGACGATTAGCGAATGGGCCTTTCAAGGATGCTCCTCCCTCACGGCCATCACAATCCCGAAGGGAGTGACGACGATTAGATATAGCGCCTTCCATGGATGCTCCTCCCTCACGGCCATCAACATCCCGGACGGAGTGATAAGGATTGACAATTGGACCTTCGAAGGATGCTCCTCCCTCACGGCCATCACCATCCCGGACTCAGTGACGATAATTGGCAATAGTTCCTTCAGGGGATGCTCCTCCCTCACAGCCATCACCATCCCGGACGGAGTGACGGAGATCGGCTATCAAGCCTTCTGGGAATGCTCCTCCCTCGCAGCCATCACAATCCCCGACTCAGTGACGACGATCGGCCATCAAGCCTTCTACGGATGCTCCGCCCTGACGAAACTCATTCTATCTCCTGCGGTTTCCATAGGTGTAGACTGCTTCTTGAACTGCACTGCCCTAATCGCTGCCGCTGCTGATGAAAACTTGCCGACTGTCTCGGACCTCCTCCATTACAGGTGGCACCGCAATGTCGCTGTGATCGAACGCGTCAACGCTCTGCTGTGCCTCAAGGGAACCTGGGATCACGTGGAGAATCAACCCGCGCCCGGGCAACCCAGCGGACCGGATAGTCTGAAGCGGAAGAGACTTAGCGAAGTTGAAGCCCCGCTAAAGGCAACTGAGGCACGTGAGAAGATCCCGAAAGTTTTGTGGAGAGTAATTCTGGAGTTTCTCTAACTCTTTGCGCTTGATTAGTTGGATTTAAGGCTGTCCGAACTAAAGTCCGTCTAGAGGCCGTCTTGGAGCGAGAGGCTGGCAAAATAGTGCTGTGTTGTTGCATAAATAAAATTGGAGAAGTAAATTCATCCCTTCATGGTATACGAGACAGGGGGATCGAAGTGAAGAAAACAAATACATCGAATTCTGAAAATTTGCTTATAGCCGCCGCATTACTTATTGTTTCGTTCACTTCTTCTTACCCCTACCCTTCTTGCCCTTCTTGCCCTTCTTCCCCGTCGCACCTGCTCCTTCCGCTACTCCCACATCCGCTACTCCCACATCCGCTACTCCCACATCCGCTCCTCCCCCCTTAATCCCCTTCCCTGTCTTTGATCTTTTCTTGACCATTGCCTCACTCTCCCCCCTTTCGTTCAGCGGTCCCGTGCATTGCACCCTGTGCTCCCTCCAGTGCTTGACCTGACACTCCCGAGAGCAGTAGGCGATTGTGCGACAGGGACACACTAAGAGCTTGTCGCGCCCCTTGGCAGTTAGGGCCTCGCAAACAAAGCAGCAGAAGGGACGGCCTTGAAGGTACTGTTTCGTGATGTTGGCGATTGTAGGATCGCGATAGGAAGGATTGCGCGCGTATAAATTGAATTTGTCTCGAACTACGTCGGAATCGGGCTTTCCGAGATGAAGAAATGTTGTGAACATCTTTATTGCGACATCTCTACTAAGGCTAGTGTGTTCTCCTTTGCACGCTACGAGGCAATGACCAAACACAATACACACGTCGTTGGTGGTTGGAATAGCACCGCGCGTGAGAAACAGCCTGCATATGTCGTGTTTTCCATCACTGACAGTAACTTCAAGTGGTGAAATAACATCTCCATTACGGGCAACCACTGTCTTGTTCACATTTGCTCCATGATCGAGAAGTGTTATTGCCTGATCAATGTGCCCCCTTTCAGCAGCACGCATCAAAAGGTTCTTGTTAACGCCTTCCACCACCCCTTCGACTTGTAGGTCCATATTAGGGTCAAGTCCATGTTCTAAGAGCAATCTCAAGATTGTTGAATTGTCACTATTCTGAATTGATGTAAATGCGGCCAAGAACATGGCTTCCTTGTTGTCGAAGCCGGCCTCTAAGATAAGCTTGACCATCTCAACATTATCGTATATAGAGGCCTCTATGAGGACTGAAGCTACCCTCCATTGCTCGTCATCAAGCTCTGAATAAACTCCTAACAAAACCTCAGGACCATGTTCCTTGGCATACCCCTTGATGCGATCCCAGTCTTGGGCATGAGCCCATT
>BRYA01001551.1:0-29377 GCA_030267965.1 Triparma columacea | reverse complement strand
CCACTTCAAACCACTTCAAACCACTTCAAACCACTTCAAACCACTTCAAACCACTTCAAACCACTTCAAAACCAATTCAAACCACCTCAAACCACTTCAAATCACTTCAAATCGCTTCAAATTACTTTAAATCACTTTAAACTACTAAAAATTCACTCATTCACTCACATACACACACCTTTTTTTACATTTACACACAAACACCCCTCTCCACATTACATCCTCTTCTTTTCTACTTTTTGTTCCTTTCTTCTTTTCTCTCCACAACTACCCTCACACTCCTTTTATTCATTCCCATACAATATTACTACACTTCCATTATACTCACAAACCACTACTCTCACCCTTTTCTTCTTCTTTCTTCTCTCCACAACTACATTCATACTCACTCTTTCATTCATCCCCTATACACATCTACTTCACTTCCATTATACTCACAAACCACCACTCTCCTCCCTTTCTTCTTCTCTCTCTTCTCCATAACCATACTCACCCTCCTTTTATTCTTCCCCATACACTTCTCTACACTTCCATCATACTTGCAAATCACTATAACACTTTTCAATTCTTTAAAACCCCATTAACATTTACATACACACATTTACACCACTAAACCTTATACTCTCCTCTCCACTACTAAATTTCTTCAACTCCTCTCTCTCCTCTTCATTACCACACTCACCCTCTTTTTTTTCATCCCCATAAACATCTTCTTCACTTCCATTATACTCATAAATCACTATAACACTACCAAAATTCTTCAAAACTCCATACACATCCACTACTCTTCCATTATACTCACTTACCACTATAACCCTTCCACAATTCTTCAAAACTCCTACATATTTATAACACTACTACAACACTCACAAACCACTATAACACTGCCACAACTCTCAAAAGTTTCATACACACCTACTACACATCCTCAATACTCACAAACCACTATAACACATACTTCTACTAAACTTTCACAATACTCACAAACCACTTTAACACTCCCACAGTACTCAACATACACCTAAAACACTTTGAAAATGATCACAACTAAACCAAATCAAATAAGTTTATCATACAAATGTTGCTGCCCTATTAGCTACTCTCCCTCCTCATCTTCAATCGGCAGTACACTGCTTACTTTGGCCCTCCCACCTCCTACCCCTATAATATCTCCATCATCTGCGCCTCCAACACTTGCTCTCCTAATACTTGCTCCCAAAGCAGCTGCTAGACCACCCTCAGCTTCAGCATCAACACTTGCTCTCCTCACACTCTCTCTCCTTCTAGCATCACCATCTGCTGAAATGAAATCTACAGGTACTTTTGCTTTCATCGCATCAGTGAACCAGTCTGGTTTCTCCTCTTCCCATTTAGCCCAGTTCAACTCAACCCATTTCTTAATTTCTCTTTCAATTGAGACCCAGTGATGCCTTGATGTTCTAAAGACTTTAAATCTTTTTGCATCACTTTCTCCATCAAGGAAACTTGACATTGAATAGTCCTTCCCTCTCTGGATATTCCAGAAGGTGTTCAAGTACTTTTTTTCAATGTTCAAAAAGAAGACAGCAAAGCACATGCTAGTTATTGGTATGAAATAATTCATATTCAATGATGCAATGTCAATTGCGTTGTTGTCAACATAAGGTGAAGCTATATATATGGTTATTGGTAGGCTTGACATTGTCAACATAAGACCAAACAACCAATACACGCCTCCAACTTCATTAGGATGTCTTAAGTGCATGATTGAAGTAAAGTCTACAGTGATCTTTACTGTCACTCTCATCACAATACTCGTCACAACCTCCATGTAACCCCCGGTTGGGAACCAGTACCAGAAGTCACCTCTCAATATCTTAACCAAAATGTACAGGCTAAGGTCAGCTCCAATGTAAAGAAAGGCCCATCTACCTCCCATCAACCCAAGAAGAACCATTGTTGTACACCTTATTAGAAGCATTCCTGCTGTCAATAGCATCATGGAAACAAAAACTACTGTTCTCTTGCTTGATTTTGCAGGTATATATCCATAGAAGTCTGGTGACTTTTCTCTATTACCTGGGTTTGTGTCCCAGTCATAACTAATTGTTGCAGAGGCAAAGCCTGTTGTAATTGCTGACACTGCAATTGAAAGCCATGCTGAAGTTCCAACATCTTTGTCACTTGTCGCTATAGCCATGAGTTGGATGATCACTCCAGGTATAGCTTCTGCGAACATCTCAGCCCCTTTCATATATGTCATCTCCACCATTGGGTCAACAGATATCCCTACCTCTTGTTTTCCTCCATTCGCCACCCTATAAGCATTTACAGCAGGTTTAAAGCCAATCAAAATAGGAAACCATTCCCTCAACACTCTCTTCATTCCCAAATTTTTGTTATTTGCCCAAACAGCCAACATTTGAATCCCCATGGACAATGCCAAACTTGCCAAAGATGCCTTAAAGTACCCATACTTCTTATCACTCCAAAACATGTAAGTCACATACACATCAGTCAGCAGATCAGACATACTAGTAATAGCCCCAAGAGTCACTCTTGCCTTTAACCCCCAAGGAACTTCCTCCAAAAGCCTGTAGCTAATTGTCTCAAGCATAGGTCTGAACCATTCATATTCCTCATCAAGCTCCTGTAGAGCAGAGAAACTTAATATGAAGGCATCAACTGCAGCAATTGGCTGAGTATTAATAGCCAAGCTCCTCGCTAGAGACTCTCCAATCTCTCTTCCATCCTTCTCCACCAGCTCCGCAGCCCTACCTTCTACCCTCCTCAACTTACACAATTTGCTCTTGACAACAGCTCCAAGCATTGGTGTGACAAACACATATTTCTCTGCAGCCTGTCTGAGAACATAGTTTGACCCTATAAATAACTTCAATGCCTCCTCCTTTGTCATTCCCTTTTTCCTAAAACTCAATGCAACCAACAGTTGCTCACCCAACAACTTTCCTATTTGTTTAGGATGTAAACCTGCATAGTCTTGTGTAGTATCATTCACAGCATGTGAAGCAATCAGTGCACGTCCATTGTCCAACCCAATACTTGCTCTCCTAATACTTGCTCTAAAAGCACCTGCTAGACCACCCTCAGCTTCAGCATCAACACTTGCTCTTCTCACACTCTCTCTTCTTCTTGCATCTCCATCTGATGGAATGAAGTCTACTGGCACCATAGCCTTCCTCACAGCAGTCAACCAGTCTGGTTTCTCCTCTTCCCACTTAGCCCAGTTCAACTCAATCCATTTCTTCATTTCTTGTTCAATTGAAACCCAATGATGCCTTGAGCTTCCAAACACTTTTATTTTTGTTGCATCATTTTTTCCTTCAATAAAATATGCCATAGAATAGTCCTTTGATTTCTGTGTGCTCCAGAAGGTGTGCCGGTACTTCCTCTCAATGTTCAAAAAGAAGACAGCAAAGCATAGGGTAGTTATCAGTATGAAATACTTCGCAATTGAGGATGCAATATCAATTGCTCTCTCATCAACATAAGGTGAAGCTACATATACTGACACTGGGAGGCTTCCCATTGTCAAAAGAAGACCAAATAACCAATAGGCTCCTCCAACTTCGTTGGGATGTCTAAACTGCACAATTGAAGTGAAGTCTACAACGATCTTTATAATCACTCTCAAAAAAAAACTATTCACAATCTCAATGTTACTCCCAAAAGGCATCCAGTACCAAAAGTCTCCCATCAATATCTTAACCAACAAGTACAGACCAAGGTCAGCTCCAATGTAGAGATAGACCCACCTACCTCCCATCAACCCAAGAAGAACTATTGTTGTACACCTTATTAGAAGCATTCCTGCTGACAAGAGCAACATAAATACAAACACTACTGTTCTCTTGCTTGCTTTTGCTGGTATATAACCATAAAAGTCTGGTGCCCATTCTCTCTTAGCAGGGTCTGTGTCCCAGTCATAACTAATTGTTGCAGAGGCAAAGCCTGTTGTAATTGCTGACACTGCAACTGAAAGCCATGCTGAAGTTCCAACCTCTTTGTCACTGGTTGATATAGCCATAAGTTGGATTATCACACCAGGGATTGCCTCAGCAAACATCTCAATAACTTTCATAGCTGTCATTTCTGTCATTGTTTCCATTGCAGCCCCAACCTTTTCCTTTGCTCCAGTTGCTACCCTATAGGCATCAACTGCAGGCTTGTACCCAAGCAAGATTGGAATCCACTCTCGTACCACACGTTTCATTCCCAAATTTTTATTCTGACCCCAAACAGCAAGCATCTGAAACCCAATTGACGCCACTAAACTTGACAGAGAAGCCTTAAAGTACCCATACTTCTTATCATCCCAAAACATGTAGGTCACATACACATCGGTCAGCAAATCAACCATGCTTGTTGCAGCACCAATAATGACCCTTGTCTTTAAGCCTAAGGTAGACTTCATGAATAGTTTCATAACTATCTCCTCAAGCATAGGCCTTAACCACGCTTTTTCGTTCATGACTTCTTGCACTTCATTGAATTGATGCGCCCATTCGTCAACAGCATGAGCAGGAGTTGCTGTTGTCAACATGACTGCTGTCATTGCACTCCCAATCTCCCACCCCCTGGCTTCCTCCTCACTCTTATCTTCTCCCTCATTTGTTGCTCTCCTTTTAAGTTTGTTCATAACCACGGCATACAGCATAGTTCTCATGAAACCATGCTGCTCTGAAATCTCTCTCAGTGCCCTATTGGCAGCAATAAAGTCCCTCACTACCTCTACTTTACTGTCCCCAACTTTCCTTTTGTTCACTCTCTCCATCAGCTGCTCTCCAAACCTCCTCCCATCCTGTTCCCCTGCTTCAGTGCTCTTGAGCAGATTGTCGAAGTAGTAAGCAGCTTCAGTTGCCCTGCTCAGGTGCTTGATTACACTCTGTTTGCTGGAAGCTTTTCCTAAATCCTCCTGTCTAGTCGCCAATACAACCTCCGTCTTGTTCTGGTCTACCTTGCAAAACTTTGCAGCAGTGAAATGTCCTTTGTGTTCAACTGTTACTACAAGAGTCGTGTTGTTGACTCTGTGAAGCTCGAGCTGGGAGTCAACACCACTTTTAAGGTCCCAGAAGAATGCTGCAACTTCCTTGTGAGATGCTCTCGCAGTTATTGAAGTCTTCCCCCAACCCATTGCTTTCTCTGCCTTTATCAATGTCTGCCCAGTCAACCCACTACTGATCTCTTGAGCTCCGTCAATCTCGTCAAAGTGACTTTCAATCCCTGGTGCTCCCTCAATTGCAATCTCCTCAAACTTAGCAATGATCTGCTGTCTCTTGAAGGCGTCAATCTCTTTGCTCTTGTCAAACCTCCTCCTTATGTGAATCATATTACTGGCTGTCTTAATTGCCAGTCTATTCATCAACCAGACTGGCACAGCTCCCTTAATGTCGTATCTTGAAGCATAAGAGGCAAGTGTTTGTTTGATTGTCCCCCGGTTCTCCAAGCTTTCAAACAACCAAGTTGTCTGGAATGAAATTAGAATATTACGTCTTCCAAGTGGCATGTCATCCATCAGCTCAGTTGTATCTTCGTAGATAATCCATGCCTTATCTCCCTCCTTTTTCCAGATTATTTTGCTGTGTCCTTCTCTGAGAGCGAATCCAACTCCCAAATTCTGGATTCGCAAATAGAGCTGCGAGTGATTGTTTATCCTCCTCACATGTTGTTTGACAATGTTCTTATTTTTCAGGTCAGCTTGCCTCTTTCTGCTGTCCTTGATAAAGTCATATGCAGTACATTCTTCAACAGGTGCATCCAAAACAGCTTCACAAAGAAGTACTCCATGTGTGTCTCCTTCTATATGTACAAACTTTGCCTTGACCCTCTCATCAGGGCTCTTCAGTTCATCAAAATTCCTCCCTTCCTTGCACTTCTCGTAGAACTCCATCCCCTTCCTGATGGCCTGCTTCTCCTCCTCGGTGTAATCTTGTGGCTCGTTCCTAATTATTTTGGTGAGCGCCTCTAGCGCAGCTCTGTCAATCTCCTCATCAGTCTGGATGTCTACGAGGGACCCTTTGTTTCCCTCGGCTTTTTCCTCTTCCTCCATCAAATTTTCGTTGCCACCAAGGCCGTCAGGAGGATCGTCGACGCGAATAACCTGTCCATTCTCCATATTATTGTCGTTGATAGAATCAATAACATCTTCAGGAGCACCAAATGTCGCCTCGTTTGCCTCGCTGGCAAAGTCGATGCTTTTTCCAAGGTCCTGGAGGCCATTCTCTACGTCGCTGCAGGCTACAATGTGCTGGTCCTCCTGCTGGGTGCTGTCCTTAGTGCTCATTTTGACACCCAAATGGTTTTTCTTGCTGTATAAGGTGCGTAAGTGCGAAGGAAGGAGCAGGACGGTGTTAATATTGGGCTAGTTGGGCATTTCGTGCAATTTCGTCCCCAGTTCCAAGACTTGTCAGCTTGACCCCCTGTCCTAACTGCCCGTACAACTGCCATGGGATGCCCAAATTCGCTCAAATAAGTGACACGTCAAAATCCACAACACCCAAACGCACGCTCTACTCCGAGAGCAACAACTTAGGTCTTCAAAATTCACTACAAGAACGTCCTGCTTTCAAATAAAGGGCCTCGCCCCGACTCCTCGGTCGGGGCCTGGCAAGCATCTCAGAGATTATCTACGCTTATGTGCACCCTCATAAATACTCAAGTATATACCTCTATATTCCACTTCAACTCACCAATTTTACGAACGGTGTATCACAGTGTAAGTAAAATCTATGAGAACCCCAGTCCAGCCCCCAGTCGGACCCTACAATTGGGGATCATTAAATGGGAATTAGGACACATCGATCCTTAGAACACCGAAAATTGAGAACCAATGCCCGCAATTAGGAGTATGTTTCCGACGCTTCGTCTCTCCGACATTGCCTCCTCACACTTCCTTCACCTGCCGACTGTCCTGACCCTATTCGACGACATTCTCCAAAAATCAAAATATATGCCTCAGAACTATTGGAAGGGGGGCGATGCCGAAGGGCTTGTGGAATGGCAGGATGGAGTTAAGGTCCCGCAGCAAACTGAGTCATTTTGCGCAACACAGTCTGTCAAGCTTGTGAGGCCGAAGGAAGTGGAGAACCTCGGGAAGTATATCATAGAAAACCACAACATGCCGTTAGTTTCGCAGCTGAATCTCCAGAAGGTAATGTGTGGCGCCGTGAGATAGCTCGAATTTCCGATAGCTCACCTGATAATTTTGTAATCCTTTCCACGCAGGTTGGTGGGTCATCATTGACATGGGCGCACTCCATCGCACTCCAAGTCGAAGGGGGGCTCAATACTATTGCAGTGGGACAGCGAACATTTATAAGATGCGACTCGCAGACCCATCGCCCACTCAAATTCAGAGATGAAGAGAGGGAGGTCTTGGAGAGATTGAGGACGCTCAGTACGTCTTTTGAGTGCGACGAGACTGATGAGCTCGTGGAGGGATTGAGAGCGTATGTAGAGTCGGGGGGCGGTAGCGCTAGAGGGCTTGACTTCTCTGATTCCAACGTTCGAGCCTTGGAGGAGCGCGTCATATCTGCTTCAGATCTCAATTTTGGTGACCACGTTGATCACGCAGCTTTGGCAAGTCTTACGACGAGCGGGCTCGTCGAGAATGATTTGAAGGGGAGCAGGCCGACATTGGCGACATTCAATTATCTTTCTCCAGGCATGATTGGAGAAACGACAAAAATTTGTCGCCTCCTTGATGGTAATGAAAAGGCAGTTGATTGCGTTGTCAAGGGGGGAGGTGGTAGGGTTGTGGTTCATGGCCACTTTCGTGATTTCGAAGATTTTGAATTTGACATGGGATAAAAGATTCGTTTTTTGCACAGTGATATTTCGTTTATTATTCCGCGTGGGATCCACAACGGGAAAACGCACTTATTGCCACCGGGGGGCGAAACACAGAACTTGACGGGGTCGCGACGCTGCGAGAAGAAAGGGGGGGGTGTGAGGTCAAAAGTCTGAAGCCTCCCTCGTACCCTCCTACCCCACCTTCGCACTCACCGCTAGAACCCAAAGGGCCGCCTTCAATCAAACTCTACCGTACTGTTGTTCTTTTCAAACCATTCTCCCCTTTGTGCGCAAAATAGCTTGTACTTACTGAGGGTTTGTTGGCTTCTCCTTCGAATATACTCCCTGCCACTGCCAAAAAGTGTCGGAGACGTCCACCCTTCGCTTGATTTCCTGTAGCTTTTCGAACTTGTCTCCCCAGAACCTGTCTTCAAAGTCTTCGATCTGAGGATCGGGCTCGTTGACGTAGGCTCCCTTGAAGTCGTCCAAGTTGTGAACGTCGTCCCCTACCCCCTTAGTCCAATTGATCTCCTTCTCGTCGTTCATCTTGGTTATCCAGTTAGCATCAGTTTCTAGGAGCATCACACTGCCCCTGAAGGTGTCGGAAACAGCGGAGCCCTCGCTCCCTTCCTCCACCGCTCCTCCCGTCTGGATGCCAAAAAAGCTGGACATCATGTTTTCGCTGTTAATGATGGCCTCTATGGCGATTTTTGCGACCTTTTCGCCGTCAAATCCCTGCTGCGCGAAAGAAGTGGCCATATAGTTGCGCGTTTTGACGGGGACCTAAGCGTGGCGAGTGAGTGTGTGGGTGAGTTGGTAATTGCCCTCTTTTTGTCGCTTGGCGGGCGCTCACCTTTCCGAACCATCTCGTGTCATGCCACGCCTTCAAGGAGGTATGGTTGGCGAATGAGCAGCTGGGAGGTTTTAGCGAGAGGTGAGAAAATTTAAATACAGGATGCCGCAGGAGAGGATACGATACGTCCACCGTCTCACCTCATCTGATGCTCAGGGGCAAGACCGACGAGGTTCTGAAGAGCCCTGGCTGCCTCGCTGAAGTCGGCGCCGTTGTAGAGACCCTCCAAGGAGGCCAACCCTGTCATGGTTTTCTTGTCAAATTCGGGAATGTTCATCTCGGTTGGGATGGGCTGGGGGAGGAGGATGGAGAAGAAAGACCATTCCTTGGCGAGGCTTGGCATAATCTCTGACCACCACCTTCCGAGAAGTTCCTCGCCAAGGGTTTCGTCCGAGGTCGTCTTCAAAGGATAGTTGCAGCTGTAAGAGATGAGTTGCTTTGGTGCTTCGTAGGTTTTGAGCGTCATGGAGGTGACCACTCCGAAGGTACCCCCCCCTCCTCCCCTCAGAGCCCAGAAGAGATCCCTATCGGACTCCTCGGTGACTGTCACTGGTTCGCCATTCGAAAGAATCATGTCAACCGATACGATCTGATCTGCGCCGAGACCGTAGCTTCTAATCAGGGGGCCGTGGCCTCCACCAAGGGAGAAACCCACGGGACCCACCGTCCCGCACATGCCCCCGACAGACTGCGTTCCTGTCTTCTCGTTTAGGGCGTAGAGGGCATCAAAATTGCTTCCAGGTTCGATCGTGATTGTGTAGGAAGCCTCATCGAATGAAATGTTTTTCATTTTTGTGAGATCAAGGTGGAAGCTGTCCTGCGACATGCAGTTTCCGGAGTAGCAATGCCCAGTCGACTTCACGGAGAAGAGGAGGTCAAACTTACTAACAAACTTCATCACTTCCTTAACATCGTCAGGGGTATTCGCAAATGTGGCGACGTAAGGCACGTGGTTTGTATCGAGCCTGCCGTTGTGCAGGGATGCCGGGCCAATGCCTAACCACTCGACGACATTCTTGGGGTAAACCAAGGAGGAGCTGAGTCTGGTTGGTGGTAAAATGAGACGGGGTGGGTTAGGGAGAGAGGGGGAGGGAGGAGAAGTCGGCAAGGTAGCGGTGCAGCCTCCCTCTCAACCCATTCATTAGCCTGTTGCGGTTCCTGAGCTGCGGGGCAATACTTGGCACTTACCTATTCTCTAAATCCTTGAAGTCTTCAGCCCCAGGGAAGCAACTATCATCAGACGGATAACACTTAGCGTGGATTCCGACGGTAAAAACGAGTAGTAGAAGGAATTTTAACATAAACCCTTTTCCCCAAAAATCTCAAAGTCGGACGCACCACAAAATAAGAAAAGTAAGTTTCCTCCTTCATCTGACATCATATTCATCTCTCAATTATCGATTCTGCTTTCTATGCTCATGATGTGCTCCGAAGTCTATGCTGCGAAAGAAGTACTGCTAGTTGATAAAATAACTCCACATCCGGTTCGACGAATCTATGAATCCATTGCTATTTCTGATTTACTCACCTTCCCTTTCCCCCTCTCCTTCGATCGCTTCAGATGGCAAAGGGTGAGTTCTTTGATGGGCTATCCTGCTTTAGAGTTTGTTGCTGAGGAGTAAAAAATGAACAAAACCATCGAGTGCCAACTCATCAAAATGGTTGGAAAGACTTTATAGATGGCTGAAAGGCTTTTAATGCGGCTCTAGGCTACTGAAGTGCCTGAGAGACGAGAATTCGTCGGTTTGCTTGAATTTCTGATGTGATCACCACCAACCCCCCCCCCCCCCACACCATCCAGATTCTGCCATGCAGAAGATGGTTGATACCTCCGCTGTCACAGCCACCGTCACGGACGAGCCCTTCATGACTCGCCTTTGGGATGTGATCCACACGTTCTACCCCCTCGGTTTCGTCGCTTTTGGAGGTCCCCAGGCCCACATTGCCATCCTCAGGGATCACCTCGTCATCAAGCACAACTGGATGGGCGAGGATGAGTTCACTGAGCTCTTCGCCATTGGCCAGGGCCTTCCTGGGCCCACCTCCACCCAGCTCGTCGTGTCCTGCGCGACCTCCCGGGCTGGACCTATCGGCGGCTGCGTTGCCCTCTTCATGTGGAACCTCCCTGGCCTGATTGTGTGCACGGTGTGCGGCGTCCTCTCCACCTCCGTCCTCGACCCCAACGACCCTCCCTTCTTCTTGGCTGGTCTTGCCCCCGCTGCGATTGCTCTCCTATTCAAGGCCGCATACGGCTTCTCAGGAAAGCTCGACAAGGTAACATTGGATTTGTTTCAGAAGAAAGGCACTAAGTGAGATCAAGCGAGACTAACTTTGTTCGTCCCTTCACTCCGCCCCCCCCTTCGCTTTTCGCAGCTCGGAGCTACTATGGCTTTAATCTCTTGCGTCGTCTCCGTGATCATCGCCGGCGACGAGACCATCGACAAGGGTGTCTGCCAGTGGGTAAGAAATTGTGTCTTTTTGTCCCCATCTTTATCTCCCACTCCCTTACCCCGCTCCCAACCCCTCCCAACCACCACAGGTCTATCCCCTCCTCCTCATCCTCGGGTCTCTCTTCACCCTCGTTGACTCCAAGCGTTCCAACCCCATTGGAACCTACAAGGGAGCCTCCTCCGGCTGGGACGCCGACAACGACCTCACGTTCAGGAGGATCGGTATTCCCCTCTGGGTTGGCTTTGCCATCTTTGTCTTCTGGGCCCTCCTCCTCGCCGCCTGCCTCATTTACCGCTCCAATAACGACAGCTTCAACACAGGAGGATACCTCCCGCTCTTCGAGTGCATGTATCGTGTCGGGTCTATCATCTTCGGGGGGGGGCAGGTTGTGCTCCCCATGCTCTACGGAGAGGTCGTTGACACTGGGTGGATCTCCAAGGTGAGCAACTATGTTAGGGGGCCAAAAAAAATTATTTATATGCTTGAAACTGACCGCTCCCCCCCCTACCCCACCCACCCCCTTTCCCCCAGGACACCTTCTATCAGGGTTTCGCCCTCGCCCAGTCCCTCCCCGGACCCCTGTTCAACTTCTCCTCCTTTGTCGGTGGCGCTTACCTCGGCGTCGGCGGCGCCCTCGTCGCTTACATCGGCCTCTTCGGCCCCGGCGTCATCCTGATCTTCGCCATGATGCCCTTCTGGGCCACCCTCCGCCAGACGGCCTGGTTCAAGGCCGTCCTCGTCGGCCTTAACTCAACCGCAATCGGGTTCATATTCGCGGCGTGCATACTCATGTGGCAGAGCGCAGTCGCTAACGCGGCTTCCGCGGCGGCGTTCTGCGTCGCTGGGAGCATGGCGCTTGTCTACAAGGTGAGGGAACTACGAGGCGAAGCGAACGAGGCGGAGGAGTGCTTGGATGTCGTATCGTGGTTTGACTTGGTGACTTTGCAGGCACAGTTCGTCGGCTCACTCTTCTCTCCTTGGGGGTTTGCTTCAATTTTTTTCATCTCGGGCTCAAGATTCTTCTCGTCCCTTTCCCTCACCCGTCACCTTCCCCAAATTCTGCGCAGTTCCCTGCCCCTGCTTGCATCTTCGGGGGGGGTGTCGTAGGTGCTATCCTCAAGCTTGTCGAGCTCGGGCAGAAGCCTTACTGAAATTTGCGAGTGAGGGTAAGATAGAGGGGGGGGGTGTTGCGTTTATGAGGACTCCCTCAAAATTTTAAGCTTTTTTGAAAAATAATTACGAATGCTTTTCATGTATCAACAGTGTCATGATGTCAGCACTTTGGGAAAAACTCCCCCCCCCCCCCCCCGTCACGAGTAGCTCAGCGCCCTGTTGGCCACGTCGAAATTGGCTTCCCTCCTCCTGTCCGCGTGGTTCTCCAGCTCGAAATTACCCATGATGCAACACGTGTCGTCCTCGACTTGGATGCTGTGAGTAGGGGGGGAGGGGGGGGGGGGTAGTTTGGTGAGAATGTGGCATCGAATGTGGCATCGAATGTGGCATCGTGAGCGCTGCTTCATTCCAATTCTTGTCCCTTCCTTGTCCCTTCCTTGTCCCTTCCCCTCTTCTCATCCTTACCTCGCCAGGTTGCTCCTCCTGTATATGAGAGCCCTGCCTTCCTTAAGTGGTACGTTGATGGGTTTCGTGTACCTGCTTTCCAAAGGGTTGTCCTGTATCTGCCCCAGCCCCGCCTCGTCCGCCATCATCGTTAACACGAACCTCTTGGGCTTGAAGGTCCTTACGACGTTGTTAATTAGGGAGTGGTAGGACTTGAGCTTAGCGTTCGTCTCGAAGGAAGCGTAGGAGCAGGAGGCCTCGGGGGTGATGTGCATGGTGGAGTAGGAGTTGTAGAGGATGGCGTTCATGCTGAAGGGGGGGGAGGGGAAGGGCCTGTTAGAAATGTGCGAGCAGAACCCGACGATTACTTTACAGCACTACATATCAACATACGAGCGCCTTATCGCCCCCACCTTTCCCGCCTCACCTGTAACCGCACGGTTCGAATGCCCTGCTGTCTATAACTGCCCCCGGGACAAGCGCATCGATGCCCGCCTTCTTAGTCATTTCCTTCGATATCCTCTTTATTTCCTCTCCCTCCCCCTGTTCGTCGTCCTCCTCCTTCTTGTCGTCCTCCTTCTTGTCGTCGTCAACCTCCTCGTCTGCGCGCTTACCAGTCTTGTACTGCTCAGTGTAGAAGCACTCCCTAACGGTCTCGTCAATGTCGAACATCATTATGTTAATGACCCTGTCCGTCCCCACCAAGTCCTCCCTGATCGTTCTATCCGCCACCCATACAAACCAGTGGTCCCCCGTGATAGGTCCGAGAGTATAACCGTTCCCCTTTATCTCCCTAGCCCCGCTCTCCCTGTGCCTCCTCAGGTACTCCATCTCCTCCCCCCACCCGCGCTGGGGGAACACCTGCTGCTCGGGCATTAGGAGGTTCTTACGGGAGTAACCGACCCAGTCCATCACGAGACCGATGGAGGAGGCAAGCTCCATTATTCGGGGGAGGATTAGGAGGAGGGTCGTCGTGCCGCAGGTCTTTAGTATCAACATGTACGGGTAAACGAAGAGACTAAGGGGGTGCGGGAGTAGTGAGCGCGGGGGGGGTTAGGTTGGGAGCGTGGCTAGTGAGCGTGGCAAGTGTTTGTATTGGGGCCTCCAACCCTCTTCCCTCCTCTCTTCTCCTTCCTCACTCACCTGCTCTCTGAAAGAACGTAGGCGTCCAGGCTCTTGTTCCTCACGCTGCTAAGTATCGTGCACTTGGCCAGCTTGCATATGGAGTCCAAGTCCTTCCTGGAGAGGGAGCGCAGACCCTGGTTGTCTGCAGGATTGGAACCTTCTACTGTTCGGAAGCATACTTCTAGGGTCTGGGAGATGTTATTAGGGGTGATTTGGGGGTGATGGGGTGAGTGTATCGTTAGAGTGTGGAATGTAAAGTGGTGTAATGTGGTGTAATGTGTGTTTAGTTTGTACAGCTTGAAAATGTTGAATTTGAGTCTTTTCTCTCTGTTGACGTAATAGTTGTGGAGTAATAGTTGTGGAGAGCATGGAGCTCATTGTTCATATAATGTTATCCACATAGTGAGGTGAATTAGCTTCTCCTGTATATCACCATCGCTTTGTGTGTTCTATTTTCTCACCTTCTCAGGACCTTCAAATATTCCTGTGTACTGTCTTTCGTCAGTATAGACATCCATTGCGCTCATACTATCTTATAATGAGGATATGTGTTGAATTGAGGGTAAAGAAATACTTTCACCTTTTCTGGAACCTTTCTTCCACTTTTGTCCTTTTTCTTCCCTCCACTTCTCCCTTTTCTCATTTTTTGTCCCGATTTTAGCCCAAATCGAATCCAATATGACAGAACGATCACCTCATCCAAATCAAATGCACCATAGGGACTATAATAGAAGGTAAGTGATTACACACACACAATTAAACGTAATGTATCCCCCTCTTATAGATAAACACTAACCTTTCAAACTTCGACAAAATCCCTCACACAAATTAACCCCCTCTCTCCCCTCTCTCTCCCCTCTCTCTCCACTTAAAGAGGTCCACCACCTCCTAGAGGACCTAGAAATGGTCCCTCACATGGTCCCTCCTCACACGGTCCTCCTCCACATGGTTATAATAACAATATGTCCAATAGACCATCACAACATTCTTCATCACAACACTACAATCGAAACAACACTCATGGCCCACAAGGAGGTTACAATCATGCTCCACAGGGGGGATACGACCACAATCCCCAGGGGGGATACGAATACGACCACGGTCAACCCCCTCCCTACGGTTACGACAGAGGTCAGCAAGGTCAGCACGACCACAGGGGGAGCAAGAGAAACTACAACGATAGGGGGGACTACAACGATAGGGGGGGGGGACACACACAGCCGCCGCCTGGGAAGAGGCAGATGGTAGATAGGGACAGTTTCGGTAGGGGAGAGTGGAACGATCAGGGGGGGGGGAGGAGGGAGAGTTGGAACGACACCGGGGGCACACACAACCCCATGGGGGGGAGGAGGGAGAGCTGGAACGGTGGGGCTCCAGGGGTTGACAGACGTGGGGGCACCAACCCACAGCAGCAAGGGATGGAATCTAGATGGGGGGCGCCACTGCAGCAGCAGCAGCAACAGCAACAACAACACCATCAGACAGCGATTCGGCCGCTCGTTCAGCCTAGGCAGTTACAACAACAACAACAACAACAACAACAGCAACATCGTTCACAACAAAAAGTCGCAACCCCATCCTCAGCCCCCCCTCCCCAGCCTCCCTCCCAGCATTCCTCCCACCCCCCCCTAGCATCTGATGTATCGAACACAATCCCCCCCCTCCCCGCCTCCCCCGCGTACACTCTTCAGAAGAAGATCTGGATGGAGTGTCGCGTACAACTCCAACTCAAGCTCCTACTCTACTCCGCTTCACTAAACAACGTGGAGGGTAAGAAAGGTGCGAATGAGGTTGTTAGAGGTATGGATAGTGGGTGGGAAAGCTATAGGGAGGATGTGGAGGAAGCGATTAAGGGGAAGGGGGAAACTGAAGAGGAAATAAGGATGAGGAGGATTATGGAAGAAGAACAGGAGGAGGGGGAAATCGACGAGTAGGGAATTTATGGGGGAGGGAAATGGTAACATAGAATGGTGAACGTTACTTTGCGATCTAGTTCGGCCTTTTCATTCTTTCTTTCTCCTTCTCTTTTCTGGGAATTCTGCAATTCGTGCGACATTTCCTAACAACTTTTCAACTGTCTTTCAAACCACCACATCGCACCTCTCCGCTACCCTCCTTCTATCCCCCCCCCCCCGTCCCTTGACCGCGCTCCTGACATCCCCCCTACATTGTCCCCACCTCCCCAAAAAATGAAATTCACCCTCCCCCTTGCAGCTCTCCTCCCGCTGGCCTCCTCTTATGAAACCCTCAACTGCACTTCAAATGATTTCGAGGCGTCATCCCTCGTTGCGATTAACAACATGCTCGAGTTGACCTCGTCCGATAAATTGCCCCATCAGTTCAATGAATCTTACCTCGGTTTGACTGTAATGGTTTCGGGTGAAACCCCAGGCGGTGGTGGAGGTATGAACCCCGACGGTGTTTACTGGGGATCCATCATTGACGCGGATTACCTTCCCGCCGACGCTTGCGATGGGATAGTGGGTGGGGCGTGGACGCCCCAGTGTGAAGATGCATTTGATCCTGATCCCTCTGATCCTTTCTACCCCATAATGAACGTCTTCAACACCCACAACGTTACCCACGGTACTTACCAGGTCATGCTGTCCCAGACCGACGTCCAGGTCTGGTACGGGTGCTCGATGCCTAGCGTAAAGTACTTCGGATTCGACACGATCATCGGGACCAGAGCTTACGACAACGCCAGCCCCCCCGATACCCCAGACGGGAAGCCAGTCGAGAGCTGGCACCCTGGGATAAACTTTGCGGACCCTGTGAACTCCGTCAACACCGGCAAGGGCACGTACGCGGATAGCTCCCCTATGGCCGTGATCTACGCCTCCGACAGCTCCAGCGCATCTTCGGCGAAGCGGCTGCTCGCTGAGCTCTTGCCGGCTGATGATATTCACGTCGTGCAGCTTGACATGGACGTCTTCCGCCCCGTTGTCGGCGACGCGTCAACGTTCTCTGGATGGAAGGACTCAAAGCCAGACAACCTCCGTCACCTTATCCGTTCCTCCATCCCCGACCCTTCCAACAAGGCCCCCTACGAAGCGTACGCTAAGTCGTACTTCCCCTTCTTCCACCTCACGGGGAACGAAGACAGGGCGACGGAAGACACGAGGTTCTACCCAGAGAGCAAGCCACGGGAGACTGAGAACGTTGAGATGCTAGAGGTGAAGGAGAGGTGAGAATGGGCAACGTGTGGTGACAAATCAAACCCATCTATCACCTCCACCTCCCCACGCTTTTCTAACCTCTCTGCGCTGGTCTCTCGCTTTAGCTTCGTCTCGCTTTTGCAAAACGCTAGTTTGATGCACGAGGCTGACTCTTACGTCCTCGTGAATGGACCAGCTCCAGTCGACGATGCTTCCTTCGGCCTCTACGACGACTGGGACCTCTTCCTCGCAAGCCCTTCGGTTAATACGTTCTTCCTTCCTTTCCCCGCCGGAACGAGGGACTGTACTTACGGGAGCGGGGCCCTCAACAAGACCCTCGGCGAGCTCCCGGCGAGGCTCGTCGCAGTCGGCTGCGACCACACCAAGACCAAGATGAAGGCGGCCTACGCTCAGATGGGCATCGACGTGTTCGCGCCTGGTGTCAACCCCAACCCTACGCCAACCCCTGAACAGATGCCGTACACAAGCTGGTCTACGGACTACGAATACTCATGCCCAGACTTTGGCGGGGGGGTCGACGAGAAGCTGTTCTACATCGAGTACGTTTTCAACGGTGCGGAGTGCTCAGCGAAGGCCAAAGAGTGCGGCGAAAAATGCTGCAAGACGGGAGGGAATGACTTGGGAGAGATCATACAGGGAGGGCTCATCGTTCTTGGCTCAAGAACCTACGGGGTAGAGCAGACAGGAGGGCTGGGACCGAGTCTGCACGAAGTTGTTGATGTTGAGCTCTACTATTTTGAGCAGCAGGAGTAGAGAGAATGGGAGGGAGGGGGGATAAACAATTTTGTTACATGTTTTTTTTCGTTGAACAGTCACATCTAACAATTACACAGCCCAAACACACACCACCACACAACTACGACCCCATCCTCCTCCTCCTCCCCCCCCACTGCTCCCTCACACTTCTAAAGTCTTCCCTCTCGACGTCGGGCCAGAGCTTGTCGACCGTGAAGAATTCGGCGTAGCTGGATTCGTAAAGGCAGAAATCGGAGAGCCTGAACTCTGCGGCTGAGCGGACGATAAGGTCAATGGAGAAGGGCATCACGCTGCTTCCGCTATGAAAGGTAGCGCTTCTCTCCTCCTCCTCCCCACCCAAGCCCCCAAACCTCCTGATGGCCTCCCTCCCCGAGTAGTTCAGAAGGACCCAGACATCCAACGCCTCCATCCCCCCTCCCCCTTCCCCTCCTCTCCCACTCCTTTCGTTGCTGATCCTCTCGATTTCCTTCACCTCCTCCTTTAATTTAAGGTCAGAGAGACCCTCGATATCACCGTTAAATCTCACCCTCACTCCCCTCTCCCCCTCGCCTTCAAACCCGACCTTGCAACCCTTTCGGAGGAGAATCCTGCACTGTTTCAAAACCTGTGGGGAGGGGGAGGGAGGGGGGGGGAGGGGTGAATAATTATTACCTGGGCACCCCTCCTCCTCCTCCACTTTTCACTTCCCAACCTCACCTGCTCCAGCACGACCCTCTCTACGGCTTCCCCGCGCTTCGACTTGTTGTCGGAGCTAAGACCGTATAGTACGACGCCCTTGACGTACTCGGACGAAGACGGATCAACCCAGGAGGCAATTTCATTTATTATTTCAGTGGTTTTGTCACCCCCGGCCTGGTAAGTCTTGAGGTTGGGGTTCTTCTTGAGGTGTCTAGCGTTACCGTCAGGAATAATTCCTACGTATGAGGGACAAGGTTGGGGTTGGGAAAACGTAAACGTCGAGGAAGGGTTGGGCTGGGTCATAGAATGTAGAGGAGTTGGAGGAAGGTTGGGGGAGGGGGGTTGGAGGGATGAAGCTTGTCGATAAATTGAAAGCAGGAACAATAACAGGGTTAACATGCAGATGTTGCTCATGTTGGAAAGGTAATTTGGGAGCTAGTCTGTGGCAATAGGACCCTTGGACCCTTTGAAGTCTCACTCGATGATGGATGATTGTCTGTAGGAGTCTTGAGGACGTTTTAAAGTGATATTTAGGTGAAAATTAGATGACTAAAATAGATATAATAACGGTGTGTAACTTTAAATATCAATATCGTAGTTCACAAAGCGGGGAATGACGCAAAGAATCAAAGAAAAGTCAAGCCCCCAATTTTTCCAGGTGAAGATTCATTAACCCTCAATATCTCCGTGTGTGCGCAACATCCCTTTGTCTCAATCCTCACTTTTACCTTATTTCGGTTCATTGTTTTCCCTGACATGGACCTAGAGCATTCTTTTGGCTTTCGACAGCCAACGACGCAATCCGCTTTCCCCTAATGAATCCCCCCTGAACTTCATGTCGCTACGTCTGTTGCGCTTTTTCTAACCCATTATCACGTCTCTTGCGTCGCACGTCTCTTTGATCCTCTGTAGCCTACCGCTCAAACCAACCACAGAATCATTTTCAGCTTCCTCTCCCGCAACCTCTTTTTCCTCCTATTTCTACTCGCTCTTCTTCAATCCACGACGGCTCTTTTTGCTCCACGCCCCTTTTCTCGTCTTCTACGCACAACTACAACAAGATTAATGTCTGCTGCTGCCTCTACTGAGTCCCCCCCCCCTCCCCCAGCCAACATCATTTCTGGGAAGTTAATTTCCGCCGCTATCCGCGGCGAAATCAAGGCTGACTGCGCGTCGATCGCCTCCACGGTTGTCCCAGGCCTCGCCGTTATCCTCGTCGGCGCCCGCCCCGACTCCATGGCCTACGTCAGGATGAAGAAGAAGGCCTGCGCCGAGTGCGGGATTGATTCCTTCGGCTACGACTACCCGGAGACTGTCACCCAGCAGGAACTCATGGACAAGATCGCCGAGCTCAACGCCGACCCCAAGGTCCACGGCATCCTCGTCCAGCTTCCCCTGCCTGACAACATTATCGAGAACGAGGTCACCTCTGCTGTTGATCCCGCGAAGGTGAGTGGAGTGCAAGAAGCGAGCGAATTCGCAAAAGAGAAGATTGCGCTGCACTCCTCTCTCTCCTCTATCCTCTCTCCTCTCTCTCTCTCTCTAACCCTCAATCGCCCCCCTCCCTTGATCAGGATGTTGACGGCCTCCACCCCGTCAACTGCGCCAAGCTCGTCACCGCACAGACCCACGGAGGGTCTGTTAAGATGAACTGGAAGGACCTCAGCTCCATCCCCTTCCACATCGCCTGCACCCCTCAGGGCTGCATCGAACTCCTCGACAGGTCCGGCGTTGACATTGAGGGAAAGAGGGCCGTCATCATCGGAAGAAGCAACCTTGTCGGCATGCCCGTGAGTCTCCTCCTCAACCACAGGAACGCGACCATCACCATCGTCCACTCCAGGACCAAGGACGCCCAGTCGGTCGTCAAGGAGGCTGACATTGTCGTGGCAGCTGTTGGAAGGGCTCATATGGTCAAGGCTGACTGGCTCAAGGAGGGCGCGGTCGTGATTGACGTGGGGATCAACAGCGTTGACGCCCCCGACACCAAGAAGGGCTACAGGCTCGTGGGCGACGTTGACTTCAAGGAGTGCGAGGGCAAGTGCAGCAAGATAACCCCTGTCCCCGGAGGGGTTGGACCCATGACCATCGCCATGCTGTTAAGGAACACCGTCAACTCTGCCAAGAGGGCTGCTGGAATTTGAGGGGGAGGGAGCGAAGAAGAGTGGTGATTATTGACTGAGCTGGGAAAACTGGCAGTAAAATTTTCCTCCCTAGGGTTTGTCAAGTCAGTAGCAAAGGGGTCGCTGCGTTAGAAACAAGGTTCGGTGTAACAATCAGTGAATTAATTGCAGAAAAAAATTCATGACATACAAACTACTCAATTAAAACTCCTTCGAAGCCCTCCCAGTACTTGTCACCATAATCAAACAGCAGCTCTTCTCCATCCTGAATGTTTCGCAACGCATTAAACCACACCATATCCTTGGCAGGGTTTATGTTTATCCCCAGATTGGGGTGTTTGGAGCTGTGGTTAATGTACCGCGTCCAGTTAACCAGCGCGCTATTCTCGTCGCCGGCATCGATAAATCTCCCACATTCTACAAGCTCAAAGAGGTACTCGGCCTCGGTAATGGTTCCATTCACCACGGGATAACGCTTTGTGAGATCCATCATGTTAAGCACCTGCGACGACGGAAGAGGAAGTTATAAGTATAAGCTATCGTGTTGTCACTGTGGTGATCCACCTCGCTCTGTGTTTGTGTACTGACCTCACCACCGTAGATCCCAACTACGGCCTTCTTCTTGACGTCACCTCCACGAAGGAATGCACCCTTTCCTTTGCCCTCAACATCCTTGATTGCGATTCTACTAGGGGGAAGCTGATTCCCACGTATCTTCCACTCCTCAAGATTGTAAGCGATGTAAAAGAGAGGTATGGAGGTCAAAGTCGTTATAATTGGGAGGATTGGCCCCAGAGATTCCTCATAATCTGTTAATATAGAGTTGAGGCGAGGTCGCAAGGTTCTTCTATAATGGTTAAGAGGAAATGGCCGAGAGTTGAGGCGAGGTCTCGAGGTTCTATAATGATTAAGAGGAAGTGGCCGTGAAAATGGGCACACAGTGGGGAGGTAGAAGGCGAAAAGTGCGATAGGGATGATGAGAAAGTTGGTGGAGAGCATCGGAAAGGTTAGAGTTTGACCAAAAAGTGTTAGGGAAACAGAGTGAAGGAATCATCTTGTTTTTAATCAATTAATAATATGTGTCGACACTACCTCCAGAGACAGGGAAAGGAAAGAATGAAAACGCGAATAATTTTTTTGATAGACAATTCACCTTTTAACGCTTGGCCATCTGCCTCTTGTAAAAGTTGAGCTCGGGGCCCTCAAGGATGTAGCCGTCGCACCTTCCGCTCTGGCCGGGGCGGGAAGTGATCTTGGCGAAGAGGCGTCCACCGACGAACTGATCGTCAAGGGCCTGCTCGATCTTCTCAGCCTTCTGGCGGAGAGCGATCTTCCTGGTCACGTGGTTGGATACCTTCTTGTTCTCAAGCTCGGCCTTGGTTCCCTTCTTGACGCCAATGACGCGTCCGTAGTGGGACTGGTACCACTCCTTGAAGGGGTGGGCGTCGACGAGGACGATGGCTCCCTTCACGAGGGTCTTGGTGCGCACGAGCTCGTTGTTGGAGGCGTTGTAGTTGACGTCGAGGATCCTGACCTTCCTGGTGCAGGTCTCAGTTCCCCAGGAGAAGTTCCCGGTCTCGAGGCGCTGGGCGCGGAACTTGAGGTTTCCTCCCCTTCCGCGGACGACGGCGATCTTCTTCTCTCCGATCTTGGTCATGGCAGGCTGCCTTCCCATCTCGAACTTCCTCTTCTTGTGGATGGACTGGCGGCGTCCTCCGGTTTCACGGCGTTTGTGGCGAGAGTCGCGGCAGATTCCCATATTTGTTTCTTTTCTGCAGTGAGGGTAGGGGGCGGAAGGGGTTAGAGGGGGGTGCGTGGGGGAGTGGCGGGGAATTGTGGGTAGAGGAAGGAGAGGGTGGAAGGTTCCTTGTTGAAAAACCAGTGCGACACATTCAGAATGATTACTTCGTGTTCAGGGAGGGCGATTCTTAGCCTCGTGGGCCATTTTGGGCATATTCAGTGTTCGTCAAAAGAAGGTAGTTGGCCGAAAGGGCAATATTATGGTCAATTCGTCGTTTTGTGAATTGACCGTAAATTGAGGTGTGCATTGAGTATATATCATGATCGCGTTGTTGTCAAAGAGGAGATAAAGGTCCAAGCAAAGCTGCATTTGGCCATATTGTGCAGTCGATCTTCGGGTCAATGGTGAGGGTGTTTGGAGATGGGTGGCACATTCGTCAGCATTCGTTCATCCATGAGGGCTTGTATTCGTATAAGTGGCACATAACTTTGAAGGAGAAGTTGTGTTTCGCACGTTTGAAGGTGTTTGGAGGTGGAGGACTCACTTTCGATTTTGGCTTTTTCTTGATGAGGAAATTGGGTGATGAGACATGTTGAAGAGCTCTTCAAAATTGTGATGTGGTGTGGGGGGGAGAGGGGAGGGGAAAGGGCGATGAATGGAGGAGGGCGACAGGTTGCTCCGCTTGTAGTTGTAAATTTGTTGTTGGGCGCGCGTCAGAGCATGTTCAAACCATTTTTCAAATCAAAAAATCAATTTCGAGTTGATCATCTGTTGATGATCGGATTGCGGGAGGATTACCCTAACCGGTCATCTTTAGGGTATTGTGTCTTAAATTTTTTTTTCAATGACGATCTAATGTGCATTTAAAATTCTTAGTATCCTGAATGAACTCAATTGGACTCACAACACTCACATTGCACACAAATCCAACAGATTGACATACTCATCACCCACTTCGACAAATGTTCTCCCGCCTCTTAATCATTTCAACGTTGATTTCCCTCGCCTCGTCATGGCAGATCGCTCCGGTTCCTCTTAAGAGGTGAGAAATTGGGGTTAGGTTAGAGGTGTTTTTGTTGGGGGAGGTTTTTGAAGGCGGGGAAGGGGGAGAAGGGGGGAGACGGTGGGAATTGGATGGATAGGGGGGAGTTTGGAGGAGGTTCGTCGAAGTTTTTGGTCGTTTTGCTCACAAATGTGAAAGTTAAGCTTGAACTCGGGCAACATCACTGACCATGAGATAGAAATTTGATGGGGGGAAGAGGAGGAAGGGAGGAAGGGAGGAATGGTGAAGGGAGGACTGGAGGGACTGGAGGGGAGGGGGGGAGGGGAAGGGGGGGGCGATAAATGTAGGGCAATGAATGTGACCTCAATCCATCTTATCTCACACCCTCTCTGCCCTCTGCAGCACCCTTCGCACCAACACCCAGCTGAAGGCCGCTGAGGTCCCTGATACTGTCTTCACCACCGCTATGAAGGACTGGAAGGAGGAATACCCGCAGTTCGCCAAGTTCGGGTGGGGACCTTCCACCAAGGCTGAGAGGTGGAACGGCCGTCACGCTATGTTTGGGTGGGTTGTTATCTGTGCCACCGCCTACGCCAAGGGCCATAACCTCATCCCCGATGCTGAGCTCCCCCTCGACCTCAAGCAGTGGGGAACCCTCGCCACCATCAGCGGGAAGAGCACCCTCACCAACGAGCGCGCCGTCGTCCTCATCGCCAATGTCCACGCCCTTGTCATGAGCGTCATGGCAACCTGTGCCCCCCTTCCCTTCAGGTAAGTGAAGCGGGGCGATTGTGGCGAGCCTGCGTAGGGGTTGTTGTTTGTCCATGATGCACTGTTGTTGATATCCCACAAACTTCCATGATAATTATGTATGATGATAAGCTGCTGCGACATGCATTACGGAGAGACGAGCAATAATTTAAAGCCAGAAAAGATCTGAACGACTGCCAAACGAGCGTACTGAGGAACAAACGGCTGCCCTGGAAAAGTTTGGTCCTGGCGTGACATAACCATAACTATTTTCTATCTCTCACACAGTCCCTTGCACGATTCGCTTCGCACATCATGGCCATCACAGCGACCAGCTACTCCTCCAAGACGATGAGGAGGACGAGAAGCCCTACGGAATCATTCCTGCATTCAACACCGGCCTCACCATGGAGGCCGAGATCATGAACGGGAGAATGGCAATGATGGGGTTAATTACGGTTCTAGCAGCCAGTGCCATTCAGCACAAATCAATCCTCGACGTCGTCAACGAATGGTTGGGCGGGGCCTACTATTAAGCGGTGTGGGTGTGGGGGGAGGAGGTTTGGGTGGGAATTCGATAATAGGAAACATTCTTTGTAATCATACGTGGATTACTACTACTAGTCGCAGTATTTAAAGTAGCTGTCGTTAAGTTTGGGGAGAGTAATTGATAAAAAATAATCACAGAATAATAATGATGAGACTGAAAAAAGATAAACGAAATATATTGGTCAAATGAAGGTTTTTCGGGTAACATCGTGGGCTCTGTTATTATTGAGCAGCTCCACTGCGTTTGTGTTATCGTCTACTAGCCCAAACACGCATCTGAATACACCACAAATATCAGGACATCGACTCACATCAACTTCCACAACTGACTTTCACTCCACCAGGCCTTCCGTGCTAGTGGATGACGAGGAGGTGGTAAGTATTATTCGGAGAGAGGACCGCAGACAGAAGTATGGCCTTGAACTGATAGCCAGTGAGAACTTTGCTAGCGCTGCAGTTCGGGCTGCCCTAGGGTCCTCGCTAACAAACAAGTACAGCGAGGGGCTGCCTGGAGCAAGGTATTACGGGGGAAACAAATATATAGATGATATGGAGAGGTTGTGTCAGGAGAGGGCGCTTGGCTTGTTTGGGTTGGATGGGGAGGACTGGGGTGTGAATGTTCAGGTAGGTGGGCCGGGGGGGGGGGGGAGGGGAGGGGAGTGTGACGAGCTACATGGAAGGGTTGCGTAATTGCTTGGATGCCCTTGCTTGCATGTTGAAATGGGGTCAGGGGAAGGTATCGAATGGGATACAGGATACAACAGACTCACTAACCAACCCCAACCTCTCACAGCCATACTCTGGATCCCCGGCCAACTTTGCAGTTTACACCGGTCTGTTAAGCCCTGGGGATCGGATCATGGGCCTCGACCTACCCTCCGGGGGGCACCTTACGCACGGGTTTTACACTGAGAAGAAGAAGGTCTCTGCAACCTCGGTTTATTTCTCCTCTTTGCCATACTCTGTCGACGAAAAGACGGGGTTGATAGATTACGATGAAATGGAGACACTGGCGAGAAGGTGAGGGGGGGAGGGGAGAGGAGGGAGGGGGGGTATGCTGCCGTAGTGGAGTTAGTTGTTGTCAGGGTCCAACAAACTAACACCTAACAATGTCACCCCAATAACAACCCTCCCTCGCTCCCTCCCCGCGCAGGTTCCTCCCCAAAATCCTCATTGCAGGAGGATCGGCGTACCCGCGTGAGTGGGACTACGCCAGGATGAAGGAGATCGCGGAGAAGGTGGGGGCGAAGCTGATGGTGGACATGGCGCATATATCAGGGCTGGTGGCCGGAGGGGTGGTCGACAGCCCGTTCGCTTACGCCGATGTCGTGACGAGCACGACGCACAAGAGTCTCAGGGGGCCGAGGAGTGGCATCATCTTCGCCAAGAAGGAGCTCATGGGGGACATAAACAATGCTGTCTTCCCGGGCCTTCAGGGAGGACCTCACAACAACAACATCGCGGCCCTGGCGGTGGCCTTGAAGGAGGCTCAGGGGGGAGAGTTTAAGGAATACGCTAAGCAGGTGAGGGTGGAGGGGCGGTGAGCGAAGCGAACGCGGTGAGCGAAGCGAACCGCTGAAGGGGTTTGGGGTGGGGGCGGTGAGCGAAGCGAACGTTCGCTGAAGGGGTTTGGGGTGGGGGCTAATGTTGGGTCCAAGGAAGCTGGGTTTCTCTAACAAACTCTACCTCCACACAGGTCATTAAGAACTCAAAAGCTCTTGCTAATGCCCTCATGGAGAGGGGAATGACAATATGTACCGGAGGCACCGACAACCACCTCCTACTTTGGGACCTACGACCTCTTGGCATCACAGGGGGCAAAGCTGAACGCGTGATGGAGTACTGCGGGATCACCGTGAACAAAAATACTCTCGTTGGAGACAAGAGCGCAGTCAGGGTGGGCGGGGTAAGGATTGGAGTGTGCGCATTGACGAGCCGGGGGATGAAGGAGGTGGAGATGGGGAAAGTTGCGGATTTCATGGTGAAGGCCGTGAAGATGGGGGTCGAAATTGAAGGGCATATGGGAGAAGGAGGGAAGAAGGTAGTCAAGGTTAGTGAGTTTGCGAGGGCTTTGGGGGAGAACGAGGGAATCGATAACTTATGCAAGGAGGTCGAGGAGTTCGCGGGGGCCTTTTTCATGCCGGGGGAGGACCTAGCGTGGTAAAGAGGTTGGTCGAGGGGGAGGTGGAGGGAGGGAGGGATTGATGGAGGGAGGGATGGAGGGGGGAAAGTAAAATCAAATCAAGAAATCAGGGTGGGAAAATGTACAACTATACACTTTTTCTATCAAGTTAGTTAGCGAGCTGGTTGCTGGTACCTACAGTAGCTGAATCTGTGTCGTATTCTCAAACTTCTTTGTGTGAATCTCAGAAGAGATTAGGATTTGGGGAGATTTGAGAAAAAAATGTAACAAACACCATTATTTTATAGAAACTAAGCGCATTTAACATTCACTGACACGTTCACCCATGTCGTACCGCGCACATCCGCTTCCATAAAAATTCCTGATATGACTCTAAATACAAGGCATATTTTTCTAGATCCTAAAATTCTGTGAATCAATCATTCAATATGCATGTGAATGTTTAAGAACTCGGTCAAGCCAAAATGAAATATATAGAAAATATATTATCTAGCTTATGTGCAGAAATACTATAAAATCATAGAAACATCAAAATACGTATTAAAATTTATTATTGATATTATAAGATATCAAAAACAAAATCTATATATAAAAAATAAATATATTTTATTACAATGTACGATGTGAATGTTCAATTTCAATTTAGATATATATCGATCATATTTAAACATAATAATTAATTTTCAAGTTTACGATAATAGCATGAAAGGCACCAAAAAAAATTTTGGACATTTTCGATAAATTGCTATAAATCTGCTCATTTTGTAGTTTTTACGGCCTCTAGGCGCATTTACAATCATCATTGGTCGGATACCTAACCTTTGAGAAATATTATCCTCCTTCTACGTACTCTCCAGAAAAAGTATGCAGCTACAAGTTCACCCGTCGAAAGCTGAACTTGCCACAACCCTTTGTGAGACGCTTGTGAAGCACTCTGTGGAGGCCATCGAGAGCAATGGAGTCTTTCTCTTGGCGGTATCCGGTGGCAGCATCCCGAAGATGCTCTCCCTGGATAACTTGACCTCTGCCTTTGCTTCGGCAGGTGTCAGGGCGAACTTGGAGAAGTGGGTAGTCTTCCTCGCGGACGAGCGGATCGTAAGCGACGATAGTCTCGACTCGAACCTCCTTGCTTTGAGGAAGGATGGTTTCATCGGCGGCTTGGGGGGGGAGGAGGGGAGGTGCAAGTGCTATGGAATTGAGGGGTTTGGGGAGGTGAGGGCGGTGAGGGCGGTGAGCGAAGCGAACCGCTGAAGGGGTTTGGGGTGGGGGCGGTGAGCGAATTTGGGGTGGGGGCTAATGTTGCGTCCAATATTGGGTGCGGTGAGCGAAGCGAGCCGCTGAAGGGGTCCAATGTTGTGTCCAATGTTGCGTCCAATGTTGCGTCCAATGTTGGGTCCTTTGCTTGGCCTTTTTGTGCCCATTCTTCATACTAAACCCACCCCCACCCCGCCCTCCCCCCAACCCCCCAACCCCTCTCCGCCCATTCCCCAGAAATCCCCCGCTGAGATTGCGCAGGCCTACGAAGATGACCTGATTTCCGCCCTCCCCAAGAGTGGGGGTAAGTTCGATACAGTCGTCCTTGGAATGGGGGAGGACGGCCACACGTGCAGCCTATTCCCTGGACATGACCTCGTTGACAACCCCAAGCCCGGGAAAATGGTCGACTTCATCACGGACTCCCCCAAGAACCCCCCCGAGAGAATCACCCTAACCATGGACGTCCTGAATGCGAGCAGACACGGAATCTTTGCGGCGGCCGGGGCTGGAAAGGCTGCAGTGTTGGGAGAGATTTTCGTCAAGGAGGGGAAGGAGGTGAGGGCGGGCGGGGGGGGGGGTGAGCGAAGCGAAGGCTGAAGGGGTTATGGGTGGGGTCCAATGTTGGGTCCTTTGCTTGGCCTTTTTTTTGCTCTTTATTCTTTCAAAACCCACCCCCACCCCACCCTCCCCCCGCCCCCTCGCCCCCCCTTCCCACCCAACACAGTACAAATTCAAGCAACCGCGCACAACGTACCCTTGTGGCATGGTGACCACCGAAGATCTAGTGTGGCTCGTCGATGAGGCAGCTGCGGGGGGAATCAACAAAGAGGACGCAAAGCTGTAGAAGGACGCGCTAGGGGAAGGAGAGCAACGGAGCGGATTGCATTAGCGAGTGGGTTTAATGGAGCTTCGGATAAACAAGTACAAGTAATTCTTTGGGTGTATGAGGATTATTATTTTATTTTATGACTGCCATTCCTCTTCCGTGCGGCAGGAGCAACATAAGGCTTCTCGAACAAGCAACATAGTACCTCTCACCGTACCCTCCACCCCCCCTTTCCCCCCCCCCCTCAATTTACAGCCAGACCACTATTCCAAAGCCTTCCACAACCAATATCAATTCAACGTCACATCACCAGACTCATCCCTCCAAAACGGCACTCCACTAGCTACCTCTCAACGTACCTGTTGCCCCCCCCCTAAATCCCCCCCCCTCCATTGACCCTAACCCTTCTCCCACCATCGCCCATATATTTTTCCCCTCAACATTATTGCGCAATCAAAACAACATAAAACCATTTATTTATCAATTATTCACCCTAATCGCGTATCTTCCTCCCTAAATCAACCACACTTCACATAAATTACAACAATTTCCCAAACATCTGTAACCATCGTCGAGCATGTATATGTCAGGGTTA
>BRYA01001550.1:0-12162 GCA_030267965.1 Triparma columacea | reverse complement strand
CAAACTAATTATCTTCGGTTTCTTAGTCGGAGGGGTTATAGTGTTGTGTGTAACCCTTTTTCCCACATCTACCGAAGCTACTACGGCTTTGAAAGTTGTCTCCTTCCTTTCATACTTTTGGCTTGAGCGGGATTACGGGTTGAAACGTTGCCTGGAGCTCCTGGGGAGGTTGTGGAGAAAGAGAGAAGGGTTGGTCAGAGAGGGAGGCGAAGGAGAGGCAGACGATGCGAAGGTTGAGATCCAGTTGATCGATCGAAATCCGCTACGCAAGGACGAGGACGAGGACGAGGACGAGGACGAGGACGAGGACAAGGACAAGGATGAGGATGAGGATGAGGACGAGGACGAGGACAAGGATGAGGATGAGGACGAGGACGAGGACGAGGACAAGGACAAGGACGACAATGTCAAAATATGTGCCGATGAGGAAGGGGATGTTGACGATCCCGACGATCCCGATGATGAGGGGGGAAGGGAAGAAGGGGAAGGGGTTGAAGGGGTGGAGATGGAAATAGATGAGATGGAGAAGGAGGGGGGAGCCTTGGGGGAGAAGCAGGAGGAAGAACAAGAGGAGGAGCAGCAGGAGCAGGAGGAGAGAAAAGACGACGAATTGTGCGTAGAGGATACAAGTGGATGAGCCTGATAGTCCAGCCGCAGTGACGAAAATTGATAATCTTTCCATTTTAACGCACCGAGTACCATCCTTAGCATACAGGGCCCCTCCTGTATTTCACTCCTTTGCTCCTCACGAGGCAAAAGTACGTACCTCCCCCTCCTTCCCCTTCCCCTTTGCCCTGTCCCTCTCGTAGTCCCTCTGACTCATGCAGGCTTGCAAGTAGTCCCTCTCACTCATGATGAATTGCGGGTGAATTCCATCTTCCCTCGTCCCATCGGTCTCATACTTCACGTCGTACGTGTTGACATTCTTACACATGTTGACCCTAGTGACGGTAGCGGCCCACCAGGCCCAGCTTCCGTCAACATCGTCCTCATAATTCACGTAGACGGGCTCTCCGATGTGGTGGTAAACCTTGGGCTTCTGCGTCGATCGCACAAGCGAACGGGGTAACATGAAGTTTAAGAACGAAAGTATCGTAAGATTCGGGACGCTCGGAACAAACGTTCTTACCTTGGGGAGTGAGGGGTGGGGAGGAGGAGGAGGGGGGGGGGTGATGTTCTCCAACTCGACCGTATCCCGGGGGGGCGGAATGCAGGTGTCGATGAGGTCGATGATCAATTTCTTCCTTTTCCTTGGTCTCGACACCTGAGCTTTCGGCGTGTCCTCCGTAAGGCCGCAGATAGGCCCCCTCTTCCCCTGCTCCTGTCCTTGGTCTCTAGCACTCTCCTTCTCCTTTCTCTCAACCGGACCCTCCCTCCCCCCGAAAAAAAACAGATCGTGTACAAGATCCTTCTCCTCACCGCTCTCGCTGCTGCTCTGTTGACAGCTTTCAGTGTCCACGGTACACAGAGGAGACGTGTCAATGTACGCCTCTTTCCTCGTCCCCTTCCTCTTCCAACTGTCGTCGTCTCCCAGCATGCCCGAGCATTCACTGTCGGAGTGAATGACCCAGAAATTATCGTCGTCCTCACGCCCTGAGGATCCCCTGTCCTTCTCCACCTCCTTCGTTGCCCCCTCTTCCATCTCGCATGGTGATTCGTAGAATTCGTCTTCCAAAGAGTCCTCCTCAAATATAGAGGTGTTGAAGCAGCCGGTGCCGTGAAGCCGGAAGGGGATTGCAGACTCAGATTTCTCCGGCGTCGGCTGGGATTGGGTAATGTTCTTGTGCTTCTTCGTGAGGCTTTTGGTAGACGTTTTGGTTAGCCCCTCCCCCCCCCCAAGATCCTGACGTGAGCTTATCATCGCCTGTGCCGCCGCCTGCATGGTCGCCACCCCCGTCCTCGGCGATTTCTTGGTTACGACCTTAGTGGATTCCGTCGGCTTCTTCGGAACCCAGGCCTTCTTTTCCTCGTCCCATTCGTAGCCCTTCTTGGGGAGTCCCCTAAACTTGGATGTCACGAGCTGAGGAGCCGTGGCTTTGGCCTTGGATATGGGTGCCGCAATTTCACCCCCTTCTTTGGTCGCTCCTTTCTCTCCCGCACCATCGGCGCTACTGTCAGTGTCGCCTCCTGTCTTCCCCGTGGTTTGTCTTGCCTTCTTCGGAGCACGCGAGTTCTCCTCTTCGAAGTACTCCCTCTCACTCATGATGAACTGCGGGTGAATACCATCCTCCCTTGTCCCATCGCACTCATACTTCACGTCGTACGTGTTGACAGTCTTACACATGTTGACCCTAGTGACGGTAGCGGCCCACCAGGCCCAGCTTCCGTCAACTTCGTCCTCGTAATTCACGTAGACGGGCTCTCCGATGTGGTAGTAAACCTTGGGCTTCTGCGTCGTCACCGTGCTCGTGGCAGGGGATACAGGGGGGTAAGTGGGGGACTCCGCCCGCGCGGGGGACAGGAACTCCATCGTGCATCGCTGCTGGGAATTTGGTAACTCTGAAGTCGACTCTTCCGCATCAGCGACATTCGCCTCTGTCGACACCTCTGTCGCCTCGGTAACCTTCGTTGTTGACACTGTTTCGACTACCTCTGGGGTAGATGTGTCCTCAACTAACTCTTCTTCATCGTCTGCATCCGACTCTACTCTCCACCTCTCCGACTTTTCCACCCACTCCTCCTCTGACTCTTCCTCATTCGACTGCGAATCCTCAATGACGCGACGTTTCTTCTGTTGCTTCCCCCCCAATAACTTCTTAATCAACTCCGTTTCCTCGTCCGAATCACCTCCCTCCAACTCTTCGATCGTATCATTCTTGGCATCCTCTGCGATGTCTGCATCAGAAATCGTTGTTTCAAGGTCAACACCTGCTTTGGCAAGGTCAACACCTGCTTTGGCAAGGCTTGACGACGATGATAACGCCAGGCTTGTCGTCGACGACAACGCCAGGCTTGCTTCAGGGAAGACTCTCACACCTGCGTCTCCTTCAGAAAGGTTTGCCGTTTCCTCCACTATACTCGTCTCGAGCATGGGCTCCAGATTGATCTCAGTCGTTCCTATGTCTTGAGGAATGCTCATGTCTCTCTCTGTCGACTCGTTATCACTCATAATGAGAGGAAAAGTGGGAGAAAAGAGGAGCAGAGTGGTCTGGAATTGGGTGAAATTGGGTGAATTGGGAAAAAATCAAGACTCTTCAAACAGACTCTTCGAACAGCGTTTCTGCGTTATTTTTACCGCATCTAGCCCTTATAACACATAAATAAGCACGTAAAAGTACTAGACAACGCTAAGTCTTTATCCATCACAAATTATGGACGGGCAACTTGGGTCATCTCGCGGTGGTGGAGGGGGAGGCTCTGGCTCGCGTTATGGAGGTGGTGGCGGGGGTAACTATGGTGGTGGTGGCGCAGGTAACTATGGAGGAGGGGGTCACGGCGGAGGGGGGGGCTATAACAACGGGAGAGGACAATATGGCGGTGGGGGGTACGGGGGTGGGAATCCTAACAACATGCGGGGTGGGAATCCTAACAACATGCGCGGTGGAGGTCGCCAGCGAAACGACCGCGGATCGGCTCGGCGCGACCGTCGTTCAGGTCCCTACAACAACCGCGGCAACAACTCCTCCGGCCCCCGCACCCGTGTCATGGGCTCCTTCAAGTCCGTGACCACCACAACAGCCAAGTCCTCGGCGTCGAGCGCCGTGCAGCCGCTCGTTAAGATCCTGGTGAAGTCGGGTGTAGACGAGGGGGGGGAGGGGTGGGAGAGTAAGATGGACAAGATGGCGACAGTGCTGGGGGGGAAGGATGGGATGTTCATCAGGTGGAACTTCGGGGTCGACGACGAGGCCTCTGAACCCACCCCGACAGCCGACGGTGAGGGCGGCGATGCGGAGGAGGAAAAGAAGCCCGACGGAGGGTACGACTGGCTGGCGGACCCTGAAGGCGCTTTCCTGTATGGGGTCACCAAGGGGAGGAAGGACGAGGCCAAGGTCGGGAACATGGGGTTCGTGCACTCAGAGGAAGGGGCGGACAAGGGTCCTGGCGAGCCTAAGAAGAGGCCGGTCTACAAAGATGTGGACGCCACGTTCGACTTGGCTGCTTTCACAGATGGGGTCATGGAGCGAGGTGAGTTGTTTTGCCACTTTGCTTCTTTATCTAGCCTCCGTCCGACCTCTTTCTAATCCCCTTGACTCGGCCTTTCACTTAACCCCCATTCCTTAGTCGGAGTCGCTGGGAGCACGATTGTCAACTGCGCAATGTGCTTCGGGGATAGGTATGCTCGGCTGATAGTTATGGCGGGGAAGAAGGTGGACGATTTCGTCAACGAGGACGAGGAGGGGATGGATGAAGGAGAGAAGGAGAAGAGAGCCAAGGCTGTCAGGGAGATTGAACACTGGACCCAGAGGGTTGTCCATGGCCTGGTCGCTGAGACTTGCAAGGCGATTAAGATGGGCAAAGGCGTAGAGGGCCGGAACGGGCTAAGTACGATCAAGAAGCTCGTCGATCTTGGCGTCGTGGAGGAAGAGGGGTGGGTGAGGCTCATGGAGGTCGTGGCCAACAGGGCGGGGGGACTCGGGGAGGCCCTGGCGATAGAGCTGGGCTCGGGGGAGGCGTGGGAGGGATGGTGGGATACGGGCTTCGGGTCTGTTATGCTGACGACGCCAGAGGGGGAGGAAGAGGAGGAAGAGAGGAGGGAGTGGAGCTACGACGGGTGTAAGGAGAGAGAGAAAGAGAGGAAGGATGGACTCAAGAATGGGAATTGGAAGAAGGAGGAAGGGGATTGGACCGGGGTCGAGTGGGCCGATAGAGACGAGGACGGCAACGTCGACCCACTCCCCAAGCTAACCATCCAGAACTTGGAAGGGCTTGACTTGTCCGGCAGCGCCAGGTACACCAAACATGTACTCCCAAGGTTCAACCTCTTCGACGAGGAGGACGAGGTCGGAGGGGAAGTCGAGAGGGTATTCAATAGGACCGACAAAAGAATCGCCATCGAGCAGCTTCGTGACGTGATCGAGCTTTACCGTCCCACCTTCACCTCTGGGTGCGTAGTAGCGGGAAAGGATGAGGACCTTGTCGAGGAGATACTGAAGATGACCAAGAATAGGGGGGGGAGGGAACTCGGAAAGGTGAGAATGGACAAGGAGTGAATATAAATAGTATCGCAAAGATAGTTACCCCACGTCGAGGTCTTCGTTATCCGATACTGTAGCTCCTATACACACTAACACAACCCTTCCCTCGGCTCGCTTCGCTCTTCGTAGTCACAGTCTAACGAGAATGAGAACGATATGGATATGGCGGATGGCAAAACCAAGGACACTAATATTGAGGACGTTGACGCCATGCTCGTCACACTCTCGCTCCTAACCTTGGGGATGTCCAACGCATTCAAGCCCCTCCTAATCGCAAAGGTTGCATTCCTGCTCGGTCAGGCCGAGCAGGCCTTCTACGATGCTTTCATGATATGCGTCGTCAAGACTGTTGAGGACGCCGAGAACCTCGCCCGTGGAGCCCGCTACAGGCTCCGCGAGATAACCTCGACATTCATTAAGATGGCGGGGGGGAAATGGCCAGCGTGGAAGAGATGGGCGGAGGACAGCAAGGAGAACCCTGTAGTCCTGGCTTTCGCCAAGGGCGTAACCATGGACATTATCGATGGCGTGGGAAGAGACAGGGCAATGAGGTGGGTAGGAGAAGATGGGGAGGAGTTCCTTCCCACTGCCCCTGCACTCTCTGAGGGCACTGAGGGCATAAAGGGAAAGATCCAAATGTCTGTTCGCGAGATCAACGCGAAGGCGGGCGTGGGTCTACCGGCCGACAACCCAATCTTGACCGTCTTGGACGTCTACAATGACGAGATCGAGAGGTCTGAGAAGCTCACAAGGACCAGGGAAGTGGCCCTGGCGGTGTTTGAACTCGGGAGGGGGTTCCCCGGGAAAGCGTTTAGGGAAGTGATGGAAAAAGACGTTGCCACCGGACAAGCTAGCAGGGGGGGGGTGGTGAAGGAGCTGCTGAACACCATGTTTGAATTCTTATCTTGGTCTGGCAAGACGACTGTGCTTCGGGCTCTCAAAGAAATTGTCAAGCAGAAGGTTGTCTCGTGCAAGGAGATCGCCATGTGGGTCGTAGAGGAGAGGGTGGCGGACCTAGAGGAGGGATCCTGGGACATGATGGAGCTACTCAAGGTCTCCGTGTGGGAGAGGGGGAAGGCTGGCGACAACTGCAGCTTTGACGACGATGAGGAAGACGACGAGGTGGGGGAGGAGGAGATGATGAATGATGGAGCGGGTGGAAGTGAGAAGAGGGAAGCAGACGCTAGCGTAGACATCAAGGAGGCCTTCAAGGTGCTGCTCCAGGAGGCGAAAAAGAACAGGAAGGAGGGGGATGCTTTGACCGTCGCCCTCAATTGCGGAATTTGGGGAATAGGGGCAGAAGCTATTGTGAAGGGGATCTGGAACGGAGAGGGGTGGGGCGAGGGTAAGAAACTTTACGGAGTCTAGTGGGGGGGGGAGTGGGAGGGGCAAAAGAAAAGTCGGGAATTTGGAATATGAAAGTGGTTCATGGTTTTCATTCTTCGGTCTTCCTCTATTATTCGACCAAGATATCCGCCCAGATTGCGGCATGATCCGACGGGTAGAGGGTCTTATCTTCGGGTGAAGGCTTGTTCCCAACTACTCCGGCATCCTTTACCGTCAAGCCTTTTCCACGGAAAAATATAAAATCCAAACAAATTCCACCTCCGTTCTTCACTGCAGGCAAATCGAACCCATCTGTATCCATGTATATGCTCTTGAGACCAGTTGGCCATGTTGACTCCGGCTCCTTCCCATGGATTTTCTTGTGCGCCGACTCGTATCCGTTAGCCTTCATTAGTTTGAATATGCCTTCGTTCTTCATGAGCGTGTTGTGGTCTCCTGCAATGATGCACCTGTCGGTCTCCCCAGTGCATCCTTGCATCCACTTGAGCACCCTCTTGCACTCTTCCACCCTCATCCGTTTGCCCTCGTCGTTCGTGAAATGGATGTAATGGATGTTCACAAACCAAAACAATGCCTTCCCTGTCTCTCTGCTCCGTATCAGAACCCTCGTCGCCGTCCCGAGGTGTTTCCTCACTCCCTTTGGCTGGAGGACAAGCTTGGCGAACCTCGCAACTTTGTAATGTGAAGTGTCAACGAAGGTGCTGATGCCGAAGAATGCCCCAAGTGTGACATAGTACAAATTGAATATGTCCACGCCAATCAATCTGCCAACTTTCTCCCTCAAAGTCTCCAAGACCAACGGCATCAAGCCTACCAACCTTCCAGCGAACGGAATAGTGAGGGCAAAGTTGAGGCATCTCAGAATGCCAACAAATATCAGGGTTACAAGGGGACCATATTCGCCTCCGGCACTTCCGCAAGTGAACAAACTGGTCAAAATCCCAGCGTCAGAATACGCCTTGAAATTTAAGAACCCTAAAGAGGTGGGGTTAGGCAGCGATAAGCTGGCACTTGGGATCGCACCCTCTCCTCTCTCGGGGTAAGCTGGCACTTGTGATGGCACCCTCTCCTCTCACCTGCTAAATCTTCATCCATTCCAGCGCCATTAACCATCACTTCCTGACACCCAATGACGTCGGGGGACGCACTTTTCATCGTCTCCTTCAGAAGATCTACCCTTTGGAGGTATCTGTCAAAGTAACCTCTGCAGTTCATTGTCATAACCCTAACTGATTCAGCCCCTGCAGCATCGACCCTCTTGGGATTGGCCTTCGCCGAACGACTTCGGCGTTTGGTTGTTGCTTTTGAATGACTCCTTGACCTCGAAACCATTTTTCCAGAGAGCTCTATGGTTTGGAAGAGCGAAGAGCCACCCTATATCATATATATATATATTTACCTGAGATCTGAGATCCGGGATCCTGAGCCCGTCGTGAAGCACTTTCACACAAGCCATATTTATTTGGAGAATGAAGTACCTTACGATTGTCGTTTCGACGTCGCTTTGTGAGTTTTTCGCTTCAATTTCTCCTGTTTTCCCTTTTCCCCGCCGAGGTTTTTTGGTGTCCTCTTGAAGAAACGGAGGTCCCCCGACAACAACACCCCCATCTGAGCCTCAAATTCTCACTCCCAACCATTCCCGTGCTTCTCAGTTCTCAGTTGCCTGTCTTTGTCGCTCTCTCACCCCTATTTGTCAGCGCTAAACGATGCTACGCCTTCGTTTCCATCTGGATTCAATGTCCGCACAACCTCTGTGACCTTCACACCTCGTGAGGCTCCAAATATGAAAAACCTTCCGATGGACATTACCTTCGTTGAGGGTGACGGTGGCTTCGAAGTTGGCTACTGCCTCACACGTAATCAGATTTGCGGTGCTCCCATAAAGTACATTAGGGAAAATATTAAAAACCGGGTTGATGCTCTAATAATAAACAACAAAATCTCGAATGTTGCCGCCCGCTCTGGCGACGAAAACTGCGCCAAGGTGGTAGATAAAGTGAAAGCGACCTTCAATGTGCAGGATGTCATCCCGGCTAGTACCGGGGTTATAGGATGGGACTTGCCCGTCAATGAAATGGTTTCTGCAATAGACACGCTCCCCAAAGCCGAGTCGTGCACTCCCCTGGAATTCGCGTCGGCAATAATGACCACCGACCGCTGGCCGAAGCTCGAGTCTGCCAAGCTGGGCAAAAACTCGCTGATGGTTGGTGCTGCCAAGGGGGCAGGAATGATCGAACCGAACATGGGCACCATGCTGTGTTATGTCCTTGCTGACTGCAAGCCCCCTCCCTCCAAGCTGCAGTCGATTGTCGAGAGGGTCGCGGACAAGACCTTCAACTGCATTTCCGTTGACAGTGACGAGTCCACCTCTGACATGTTTGTGGTCCTCTGCAAGGAGGATGGGGAGGAGGTCAAGGAGGAGGACTTTGAGAACGCGCTTGAAGGGGTGTGCGAGAAACTTGCGAGTGGTATTGTTAGGAACGGAGAGGGTACGGGGCATGTCATCAAGGTAGAAGTCTTGAATTACCCGGGCCCTGACTCTGAGGCTCGTGAGATTGGGAAATCCGTAATCAATAGTCCGCTTGTGAAGACTGCCATAGCTGGCAATGACCCGAACGTTGGAAGGATCGCTGGCGCCGTTGGGAGTTGGGTTGGCAAGAGAGAAAGGGGGGCGAATAAGATTGATTGGAGTAAATGCAACATGTCTATGGGAGGTGAGAAATGCGACGAGTTGATTGCTAGACGTTTTAGACGCGTCCCCTCTCCCCTCCTCCTCCCTCCAATTTCCCCGCACCCTCAAAAATGTATTAACCCTTGATATCGCTTCATGCTGAGCAGGTGAAAGTATATTCAAAGAAGGAACTTTTGACTTGGATGGCAGCAAGGAGGATCGTTTGAGTGCTTACATAAAGGATTGCGAATATTCTACAACATCCAAACACCCTGAGCATGACAAAGAAGTCTCGATAGTTATTGACTTCAGTTTGGGGAAAGGGCACGGGAGGGTTTGGGGAAGTGACCTTACGAAGGAATACGTAGCTGTCAATGCTGACTATAGGAGTTGATACTGTTCTAAGGGCAGTAATAAGGTTGCAAGTTTGTTTTCTTTTTGAATTTTTGTCCCTTGTTTATTTTCCTTGTGCGTTCGTCTTTCTTTGTTCTTTCGTTTTTTTCCTTTTGTCTTTGGTTTCCTTGTTACATGTTCTTTTCCTTGTTGTTTTGCGCTTCATTTGCCTTACTCCTTGCCCTGCTTGCTGCAATCAAAATAGTAGGGTAGTATTACTGTAATAACCCCCTGCTTGTCACTCTCTCTCTCTCTCTTTTCGGTTTCCTTGTTTTTTCCTTGTTATTTTCGTTGTTCTTTTCCTTGTTGTTTTGCGCTTCATTTGCCTTACTCCTTGCCCTGCTTGCTGCAATCAAAATAGTAGGGTAGTATTACTGTAATAACCCCCTGCTTGTCACTCTCTCTCTCTCTCTCTCTCTCTCTCTCTCTCTCTCTCAACGTTTGCTATCTCTCTCTCTCTCTCTCAACGTTTCCTCTCTCTCTCTCTCTCTCTCCCTCCCTCTCTGGCGACGTATTTCGCGAGAATAAAGTCGGACATAAAGTGGCAGCAAGAGAATTGATCAACGCTGATATAGTTGCTATGTTCCATGTGTAACTCCTCCTTGAGATGGGGGGTGTATTTCAGAAACTGAGGCGTGTGTTGGCCTTGCGCCTTGTTGCACGTCAAGGTGTGCCACTTGATGTACTCTTTGGCCTCGAAATTGTGAAGAATGATGTTGTAAGATGTCGTCAGGTTCTGAAATTTGTTGATGAGGTCAACCTGTGAAGGAATGATGCGATGAAGATGTTAAAAGAAGAATTATAACCCTAACATGGGAATAGAACACGATTGTCAAATGATAAAATAATGTGATGCAATGTCAACGAGAAAAATTACCCCTCTAATTCGATCTCGTGTACTCTACAACTCACCGTTTCAAAGAGCGTTGAGAACTCATCTGTCACACCGTTGGTGGATGGCGCTGGCTCCGTGACTGCAGTTTCGCGCTTAACCTGACCCACTACCGATGTCGATGTCGATGCCGATGCCGATGTCATTCTTGTCGACAAATCAACCATTGGCGCATTTCTCTCGATGGTTGCGTTCACTAGAAAGGAGTTGATAATGATGCAGTCGAAGTGAAAACTGTCTATGTGAAATATGCTATCACGTAGCGTCATGGCACTAGGAATCTCGGGCAAATACTTCGCTATGAATCGCTGGGGTGGGCCCGCCGGGGTTCTCATGTCGGAGCATCTCTTCATGAGAGCCTTCTCCAGGTTGTTTTCCCTTGACTTCATGAGTGCATATGTTTCCACTTGGGAGAGTCTCTGGACCGAACTGTCGATTATCAGGCAGCAGAATGTAGCCGTGTTGCTGAAAGTAGCCTTGGGGCTGCGACTGGGGCTGGCCGTTGACTCCAAAGCCCGCATCCGTGCCAGTTTGAACCTGCAAGCGAGAGGGAGCAAAGCTTCCATAGATTTGTCAACAACGTCGAGAATGTGACGAATGTCAGGTGCAACATCTGTCGACACATCGAAGTCGTTGGGGCGGATACCTGTGTTAAGATTCTGGTTGTCCGCTCTTCCCGCGCAGGAACTGGAAAGACTGCCACCTTCGCCATTGGAACCCTCGCCAAGCTCGACGTTTCCCTCAAGGAGTGCCAGTCTCTCATCCTCGCGCCTACCCGCGAGCTCGCCCAGCAGATCCAGAATGTCGTAATCGCTCTCGGCGACTACATGTCCATCACCGTCCACGCGATCAGAACTCTTCGTATGCGTCTTGACAATTGGGCTTTTGCCGACGGCTGAATCTTCGTCATCATAAGGGGGGGTTACGATTTCATCCACCTTCATGTCGCTGGTGTGTGGTTGAGCGCTGGAAAATGACTTCACTTCCCGTAAGAGCGTAGAACTGGCGTTCATTTTAGTGTCGTTCAACTCGCGCAAATCGTAGCGGACCCTGCTCCTCTTCCTCGTGCCCATACCAAGCTCACTGCAATCCTCAGCATTCCAAGTTGAAATCGATGTTGCCTCGTTCTTAAGCTTCGTCTGTGGTGTAGTCTCGTCAAAGAGACCTTTGCTGACCTTGCCGTCACCGTTTTTCGGGGTACATGAGGTTGGGGAGGCTCTGGTTTGAAATCTGGTATCGTGACAGCCCTCAAACTCACCAAATAAGTCCTCAAAGGAATAGGCATCTAAATCTGGCCAGTCCGGTCTCAACTCATATGTCATCTCTGAGGATTATCTGTGGGCTGGAAGGGACGGTTCAGGCTTGGGTGGTATGAAAAGGGAGAGTTGTTAGCAACCAGGTTGAACTTTTTCGAGCAAAAATAGTGAAAAACTATAGCCGAAACGATATGGCGTCAAATCCACTGAGTTTATCTACGAAAGAATGTTAATGACCGTCTTATTTACGTACATTTGGTCTCCGATGTCAAGGAGATCCGACAATAACCACTCTCTTCTGGTCTGCTTTTGCAATACTGGTTTCTGAGCTGAAGCTTCAAGGTAAGGGTTTGGGGAAAGTCGGGAAGAAATTTTTTAGTCGTTTTTCCCTACTTTTTGGTAATATTGTGAATAGTGGTATATAGCCGTTACAGTATGTAACCCTAACCCTAACCCATAAAACGTCAC
>BRYA01001548.1:0-24491 GCA_030267965.1 Triparma columacea | reverse complement strand
GTTGCAGCGGGGGCGACATGATCAATGTGGGGGGCAGGGGGAGGACCGTGGAGAGGGGTTTCGGGGGATCTTGGCTGTCTGGAGGCGGAGGAGGTACCGGGGACATCGAGATCGACCTGGTGGGAAGCTCAAACGATCAGGCCATCGATCTTGTTGAGGAGACATCGTCCCCCTTCAAGGCCAGAAAAAGCAGAGGTAGTGGGGACGACGACGTTATCGTTCTCGACATGGAAAACGAGGGGGGGAACCTCCCTTTGTCCCCTGAATTTTAAAGAGTTATTGTTGTGCGATAGAACTGGTCAGAATCTGTTTTAAGCACAAGAAGGGACGATCAGAAGGCACGATCAGAAGGCACGATCCAAGCGAGTCTCCCCGCGGGGACACCCCCCGTGGGACCCAGAATATGCGAAGCCCCTTAATTTACAGCCTTCCGCCCGCCCTGCAAGTTAGCATTCGCTGACAACGCAGGGTGGAACGGCGCAGGTTCTTTGTAATCTGCATAACCGTGCGTTTTTATAGTTCTTTGTGAAACCACTTTGGCCAAATGGCTATCTGTTAGTGTTAACTTAGGCAGAGTGTAATACGAAATACCATAAAATGAAGTTTGGTGTGAAAAATCAAACATTTTCTCTAAGTCCACTTTGCCTCTCTGGAGCGGTGCTTGCCCTGGTCTTGTTTTTTTGCTCCCTCTCGACGTATATGGTGATGAGCTTGAGTTGGGCCGCGTTGAGTTCCGTGAGGTGGGGCATGAGCTTGTCTCCCAGGACAAAGTAGGCCTGGACGAGGGCGAAGACCACACTCTTTCTCATATCGACGTTCGGGGAACTGAAGCAGTGGACGATGGGGGGGATGATATACTGGAGGTTGGAGAGTAGGACGTTGCTTGGAATCCTGTTCATGAACTTCTGGAGGGTTCTCACGCACGAGAGGAGCATCTCCTGCTCGCTCGACCTCTCCAAATAAGGCATGATCACCTTCAAGCACCGCGAGGCATCGAGTGCCGTGACCAAATTCTCTAGGGCCCTCTCAGCGGTATGCACGATTTCGTAGCTCGGGTCCTTGCTGCACTGAAGCAGCCTATCAATAACTATCTCAATGTAATCGGCAAAGTACATGGGCTGGTACTTAAGGAGGGCCCTAACGCCCTGCAGGTACAGGTGCTTGATGGCTGAGGCGTTGTCGCTGCTGAACCTTTCCGCCCCTGAGTTGGTCGGGGACATTTGGTTGGGGTGCAGCGAAGTTTGCCCGATACCCTCGAGAAGCGAGAGGAGGATCTGGCCAAAGTACTTGCCCCACACCTCGGGCTGATTCTGCCTCGCAAGCTGGACCATCTGCTGCATTCCGCTGTACTGGTCCTGGGCCGACGCGCTCATGCTGAGCATGCTGAGGATCTCCGGGGTGTCCCGCATCCAATCCCTGGATAGCTTTTCCTCCGAGAGAGGCGGCCTTACCATGTATTTGATGACGGGGTCAGTTCCTGGAGTGCTCCCAGGCGCATATTTCTCAACCTGCTGTGCTGGAGACGGCGTGCGCGTCGCGTAGGTCGGCGCGTTGTTCGTTTCAGCCCACGCGACATTGCCGGACCCTGCGGGGAGGGAGCGAAATGACGACCGGAGGAGGTTAGTTGTATGCATGTATACGAGGCACGTTGACTAGACCCTTGCGCCGTGCTCCTGGCTATAACCCACCTGACAAATTTTTGCCGCTTCGGCCCCCAAAGCCCGCGTTCGGGATGGGGTCCGGTGAGTTAACGGCTGGCGAAGCTTCAATCTCGTAAGGCTCCATCGATCCGTCAACCTCGCTCGCATGCGCCCTCGGCACGGGCACGGGTGCCGACGTCGCGGCTGAAGCAGCGGCTGCAGCGCCGTACTTTTCGCCCCTGAGGTGGGCCGCGATCCTCTCCTCGATGTGCCTGCAGATTTTCGCATTCACTAGGACCCTCTTCACGGACATCTGGGGGTCTGAGGGTAGGGCCGCGCAGGCCGCGACGAAGACCGAGTCGTTCAGGTGGAACATCGAGGAGATTGCCTGCTCGATGGCCGCGACAAGGTGCTGGTGGGGGGGAGGTCGCACGCTGGACACCATCCCCAGGCGCTGGAGGAAGGACCTCATGTTCGTGACGACTCCCAGGTACTGCGAAGCGGTGAATCGAGGTGAGGCGAGAGCCAGGGAAGGAGGGGCCGTTGGGTTAGTCTTATTTGCTTGGCCTTCCCCCCTTCACTCTCCCTCACTCACCTCCTCAGCCTCTGGCACGATGACTGAAAGTAGTTCAAGAATCCCTGGTTTGACCCTGTCGTTAGCCTCCGCGAACTTCGAGCAGAGCACCGCCGCGAGGGCGTTCGGGTCGTAAGCCCTCCTGCACTCGTTGAGTGTCTCGTTCGCGATTTCTCTCTGCCTTTGTTTCGTCGACACAAGCTGGGCTAGGACCGGGGGGAGGATGAGGGGGAGGTGGGGGGAGAGGAGCTGGGCTAGGCTCCTCTCGGAGACGCAGAGGAGGCAGGCCTCGAGGGCCGCCTGGGCGACCCTGTGGTGCGGGTCCCCGATGTGGGTGGACAGGGCGGCGGCAAAACGGGTCGTGGCATGGGGGGTCAAAGTGCGACCCACTGCTTCTATGTTCGTCGCTATGGCCTTGAAGCACTCTTCTCGGGCGGCCCAGTGCTACAGAGGGGAGGGGAGGCGAGGGGGTGAGAGATGTGAGCGGAAAGGGAGGTGCTGTTTTTTGGGGAGCAAAAAGCAAAGTTCATTCCTTCCCTTCCATCTCACCTTATTGTTGCTACTGTTTAGTATTTCATCAAGGTTGAATCCCGCATCTTCTCTCTCTCTCTGATTCCCCTTGACCTTCCCCTTCGTCTGCTGTTGTTGTTGCGTGACCCTGGCAGGTCCCCCCTTGACCTTCCCCTGAGTCGCCTCCTCCCTCCCAGCCTGTGGATTTTTCCTAACAACTCTCCTCGCCCCTCCCCCCCCTTGACTATGCGTTGCCGCCGCAGGCTGCTGCTGCTGTTGTTGTTGTTGTCTCGCCGTCGCTTGTTGTCTCCTCGCCGTTCCGAGTTCTCTCGGTGGGCTTGTCGGTTGCTGCTGTGTCGTCGTCGTCGCCGTCGCCGTGGCGCTCGCGTACCCGCTCTCTACCCCCAGGATGAATTTCTCCCACCTCTCCTCGCACTCCTCCCTGCACCTGCTTAGCGCCCTCTGCATGCTGCTGTCCAGTTCCCCCAGCATCTTCTCCGCCCCCCTCTGGAACTGGCTCGCGTACGCCCAGTAGCAGTGCCGGGCCTCCTCCCTGACCGTCGGGTCCCTCGCCCCCAGCATGTCCCTCAGGACCCTCGCGAACTTGTCCTCTGCCCTCTCCAGCCCCGCCTTTCCCCACCTCCTGTACGCCGTTCCCAGGGCCCCCACGCAGGCCCTCCGCTCCTGGGGGTGGCAGGCCTTGTCCTGGCACCTGGCCATGAGGAACTTCACCACCCTGAGGTGGTACCCGGCCCTGGGCACCGCCATCAGGTGCTTGAGGCAGGTGTGCCCTTGCATGGCCATGAGCCTGACCCCGCTGATGGAGAGGTGGAGGAGGCTGGGAAGCCAGAGCTCCAGGAAGGGCGAGAAGCTGTCCTGCAGGTGTTCGGCGAGGGTCGTCACGGTCCTGCACGCCTGGCTGGTTATCTGGCTCCTAAGGTCCTCTATTTGCGCCCCGATCGGTAGGCTCTTCATGGCGGCTAGGAAGGTCGTCTTGTAGTTCACGTGTGCCTGACCAAGGATGAGGCGCTCCAGGCTCAGCAGGGCGTTCATTCTCTCCGTCCAGAAGTCCGAGTCCGTGTTGTTGAGGGCCGCTGATATCTCGGAGAGGTGAGAGCTCAGGGCACGCTCAGAGTACACCACCATGGGGGAGGGGAGGCCGGGGGAGGTCGTAGAGGAGGAGGGGGGGGGAGCTTGGTTACCCGTCACCGCGTGCTCGCGGTCCCTAGCCGGCTGGGGTTTCCTTCGGGCGGGCTTTGCCTTTGCTTGTTGTTGTTGGTCCTCGTGATCTGGTTGGGTTTTGTCCCCCTCGTCCGGGGGGGAGGGATCCTCGGCGGGGCCTCCGGCGAGGTCGAGCTCGTTGAAGCCGTCGGAGAGCTCCTTCATTATGGCGGGCCTGATGGTCGACGCCTTCTTCTGCACGTACGAGCGCACCCCGGCCGGGTCCACAGAGTACAGCATTATCAGGCACTCTATAGCGGATGTTCTAACCTCCTGGTTCGCGTCACCCAGGAGCTCCACGGCCCCGCCCATAGCGACCCTGCCGACCTTGCTCTGGAGAGGCGTCTTGCCGCTGGGGAGTTGCTCAAGGCTCATTGAGAAGGCCTTCAAGCCGGAGCTCCTCACCCTCCAGTTTGACTTGTTGCGGAGGTTGAGGACTACTATCTTCTCGTAGAACTGCGATACGTTGGTGGCTATGGGTATGAGGAGTTGCGAAGTTTGCACTGCCAAATCTCTTAGCGATGACTTGCTGTCTCCAAACACCTCTGTAGACAAGGATGTAGCAAGCATGGTAAAGTACGGTGAAAGGTCGTTGTTGTGGGCATGATTAGCGCTTGAATTTGGGTGTACGTTCGTTTGAAGAACAATCTTTATACAGTCTAACGTTGAAGATATAACATTGGAGTTGTTATCGCTCAAAATGGTTGATAACTGGCTGAGTACCTCTCCGGCATTCGAAAGCTGATTGCTGCCTGACTGCAGTGCGTCTCTAAGGTCGGGTAGGAGCTTCATTCTAGTCTTTGTATCCCCATTTGCGATCTTGGCGCATATTTCATCCGCCATAATCGTTGGGGTTAGTGAGGTTAGAAAGGAATTGGATTTGTAAAAAGGAGTTTCCCAATGAAGAAGAAGGAGAAGGAGGGTGGAAGAGAAAAAGAATAACTTAACAGGTTTTATATGCCAAGGGCAGGAGCTAATCGCTATTTTTTTTCAATAAAAACATTACAGCCATTACGTCTAAATATTTGCTGTTTGCTCACTTGGGCAGTTCCATGCTGAAGAACATATGCTGCAGAGCTTCTTCAGCTGTCCACCTTAACTGCGGCTCGGGCTCCAGGAGCCTTAGGGCGAGGTCGAGTATCGCCCCGAAAACCTTCTCGTCCCCCTTCAAGTCGAACTTGTTGCCTGTGCTGCCGCCAACAACGCAAGCCTTGTTGTTGTCCTCCTTATACCTTAGTTGCTTCTCAACCTCCTTCACGGGTTCCCACGCAGTCTTCCCAACCACGGCCTCCCCCCTCTTGATCCCGAGTTTGTCGAAGAGTATCTCGTGCACGAAGAGTCTATTGACGTCGGTCCCGTCCCCCAGACGGTCCCTGCCGAACATGTCAAAAACCCGCCTCGCATAGTCGGAGTTCTGCCACGCCCGGTCGCCACGACCGAACGGGTAGGCGGACATCAGGGTGCAAGGGTGGTACAGGTAGTCCACGACAAGCACCCCGACGGAGAACAGGTCGATCTCGGAGGGGCGGGAGGTACGCATGTTCCAATGCCGGAGGTTGGCCTCCGGAGGCAGGATTCGAGTGTGGTGACCACCATTGTAGGAGATTATGCCACCGCCGCCCTTTGCTGATATCTGGACAGCGGAGCCAAAGTCGCATAAAATTGCGGTTCCGTCCTCCTCCGCCATGCGAACGTTTAACCTCTTGATGTCAAAGTGGGCGAAGCCCAGAGCGTTAACTGTAGAGACGGCTCTCAGGAGGGACTCCAGGAAGGTTCTGAATTTTTCGTACGACGACCCGAAAGAAGCCGGGGCGCTCGTAGTTTTACGATAAACCTGAAAAAGCAACTTCTTGCCTTTTCCCTTGTCGGGTATCAGCTTCTTCATCAGCTCATCACGGAGCCTTTGGAAAGCTGGACTCTCTACAAATTCGTCAAGATCGACGTCGAAGGAGCCCATAGGTAGTTCGATGTGATCTAGTGGGAGTTTCTTCCGCTTCGAGGCTCTCACCATTTCGTCTACGACCCTCGTCTCAGCCGCTGTGTGCTTGAGGGCCCGGGGCATGGACATTTTGATTACGAGTGGCACCCCGAACTCGTCAGATGCCGGGGCGCACTTTCTTTCGACGCAACTTTCCAGGTCTATCACTACGCGCCACCCACCTAGCACTGACCATGTACCGAAGGAAAGGGAGGTGCTGCCAGAGAATGGGTTTGGAAGATAGTCGTCCAGGGAGAATGGACGAGGCGGGACATTTATGCCACGCGAAATTCTGTTTATGTCAAGTGAAACTCTGCCAGGGTTTGCTCCCTTCACTCTTAAATGACCCCCCCGTCCTAGGCGTGGCGGGTCATTTCTGTCACGGGAAATTCGCCCGGTCTCTTTCAAATGCCCCCCCGGTACATCCTGATCTTGACGAGCTTTTTGATTATATTTGTCAAAATGGCTCTCGGTGGAAAAATGTACCAGGTAGGTTATTCCACCAAACACAAAGGTTAGCACAAAAAATATTTGCTTGACGCGGAGCCGTCGCATCTACGAGCTTAAATAATGGCCAGAAGGCTTATTTTGTGCATGAAGGGGCTACAATGGATTGGGGTCAATGTGATCCATCTGGTGAAAAAAACAAAAAAGAGGGAGGTAAATTTAACATTCTTCATTATGAGAATAAATGACGCTTCTAACGTCATAATAGCAATACTCTCACTATCGAATGTAGATTGTATGAATCATGGGTGCAATACGTATATAGATAGTGTTAATGAGGAAATAATGAGCAGAGTAATTAGAGGTGGAGCATCGGAGGGAGATTTAGATGGACATTCCTCGTCACACTCCTCATCACACTCCTCGTATGCTGATTCTCTCTCAAATACAACATATAAAACCAGTAGAAACATTGTATCATATCCACCTGTAGGAGAATCAGCACTTATTGATGCTTCTACAAACAGAGTATACTGGTCAAGTGGATCAAGGAACTCTCTTTGGCAGCCTTTCCCTAAGCACGCTAGGGCTACGCTTCTTACTATTGCTGTCTTTGGAAGCCTTTGGTGGAGAGCTATAACAACTTGGGGGGACATTTTAAAGGGGGAGATACAGGACCAAAGGGGGGGGTTCACACATTTCTTCACACATTTAGGCAGGTTAGTAGGGGGAGTGGGAGGAGCGGAGCAAATAAGTATTCTGAGGAACAAACATACATACATATATACACGATGACGCTAGATGCTAGATCTTCAACCCCTCCTCACTCCCTAAACCTCCCCCCACCCCCCTCTCAGCGCACCCTCAATACCTACAAAACTCCTCTCCTTCCTCCTCCTCCTCCCCCGCCTCCTTTTCGTAGTCCTCAAATCCCTCTACATCACCCTCATTACCTTCCCTCCCCTCCTCATTTCCCCCCTCCTCCCCCACCTCCGCAACCTCCTAGACTTAAAACCCCCCCCTCGGCCCTCAAACTCCGCCCTAATGAAGCTCTTCCTGATCTTCCTCTACCTCCTTGAGGCCCAAACGTCCTCCACCCGCAAGTACCTCTCCAACATCCAAACACCCACCCAGGTCGAAGAGACAATTGAGTCCCTCCGAGCCTCCCCCCCCCGCGCTGCCTGGAAGTTACAGTGCTACCACAACGAGCCCACCTTCTCCCCCCCCCCTCGTTCCGTCGTTCCAGCCTCTGCCGTCCAACCCCCCGCTCCCTCAAAGTCATCCACCCTAACCCGCCGCGTCGTCACCAAGACGCGCGAGCGGGAGTTCAGGTACAAAACTTGGAAGGACGGAACGACGGCCAGCGTATGGAAGAGGGGACGGCACGGACTGAGATCACCTTCCAAGCTATTCCACGAGCTTCAGGGGGCCCTCAACGGGGGGACGCCTGGGGGGGAGGAGGAGGAGGCGGTTGCCGCGGGCACCCAGAGTTTGGGGGTGGGGGGGCAGGGCGGGAGGGCGCCCTTGACGAAACTAACCTTCTCAAAGATCCTGGTATTCCAGAACTCGCGAACCAGGGCGGAGTACTTCGCGCAGCAGCAGAGCTTCATAAGCGACGAGTCCACCTCAGACGTTCACTACGATTTCTCCAGCTCTATATCCGTCCCCTCCTTTTCCCCAAAGGTCCTAGCCGTACGTTCAAGGACCTTTGGGGTAGGGCTAACACACTTCTGGATCCTAACCCTCCTAGGTGCGGGGGTACCGTACAGGAAGTGGCTGGCGGGGTGGAGCGACGAGCTTTACGTGCAGATCGTTAAGGAGGTGGACTGCGGGGGGGAGGGGGAGGATGGGAAGGAATGGAATGTACCGAGCGTGGGAGAGGTGAGAAAACGGACAAGTGACAGGAGTTGGAGGTCGGAGTCGGAGCCGCCGCAGCGAGCGGGGGGGAGAGGGGAATGCAAAGCTTTTTGCTAAATCTGACACGCTCCCGTGAAAAAACGCAGTGGCTACCGAGGACGGCATTCTGGAGGAGACCTGATAAAGCAGAGGCGGACGAAGGCACGAAAGAACAGTTTGAGACCGTCATGAGATCCCTGGGACTCTACGAAACGAAGGAGGGGAACGATGAAGGAAAGGAGGGAGAGGAGGACAACATTAACGAGAATGCTCTACCCGTCGACCAACCACCGGGGAGAAAATAAAACAACAACAAATTCTTTCCGAAAGTAAAGCGAGGATATATATATGTTTCTCTCCCCCCCCTCCTCTTACACTCTTGTCGCCTCCAACGCCATTGGGTTTCTGACCCCCTCCTCTTCCCCCTCTCCCCCCCCCCCCCCTCTCCCTTTCCTCCATTCCCTCTTCATCCCTCTCACCCTCTCCTTCGCCGTCCACCACCTCATCTTAATCTCCCACCACTTCTTCGTCAGACGCTCAATATTAAAAACGACGCACCCTACCACGAGGAGAATCACGAGGAACACCACGAAAAACCAGGGGTTGTGCTCAAGGAGCCTCCAGTACTAACCAGAAAGAATGGGAAGGGGAGCCGGGACGGGAAGGGTGAGACGGGGATTGCGAGAAGGGGAAGCAGCGCATAAAAGGCAGTCGTAACTGACAACACTTCCTGTTAGGAACACCCCTTGGGGAGCGACCATGTGGAGAACACCCACCTTTATGAGACCGAACGGCTCAAGATCGGTAGAGTTACCGCCCAAGAGACGAGGGCTGTACTCAGATATTATTTCATACCCCGAACTCATATTCTTCAGCTCAAAATAAAGGCCAAAACCAAATGGAAGGGGGAAGAAGGCAAAGCAAGGACGAGGACTCAGCCTTTATTCGAATTTCAATCGACCAAGTTGAAGGCTTTTATCCCTTATACCGGAAACGTAACGCAAACAACCCCTAAATTTTCGTATATGACAAGAATATTGCGGCTTCACCTGCTGCTGGTCGTTTATTGGTTTTCTCGCAGGAAGCGGATGCCCTCTTCGACTTCTACGGTGCCCCCCTGCTCCCCCCCCCACGCTGACCACTCGCTCTTGAAATCCTCAAACGAATAACAACCCCTTAGGCTATCGTCTGGGAACAGCAGTCGGTAGGCCTCTGCGACGAGTAGTGGTTAGAGGTGTGAAAGCTATTAAAAAATGGCTTGGGAGCTGACAAATAAAGCAACGGAAGTCTCCGCTCCACTCTCACCTTCAATCCCCCTCCCTCCCCCCCCCCATCCCTCCCTTAGCCTCCTCTCAGCCTCCGTTGTAAGCATGGGTTCAACCTCCCTAAAGTAACCGTCCATCGCAGTCCTCACTGCCTCCTCCACTCTCGTTGGGTATGGGGGAAGAGGCCGGGAACAGCTGTATAAAAATACTGACCTCTGGTAAACAGAAGAGGGACGAAACAAACCGGAGGAGTCCCAGGCGGTAGAGGAAGAGGGATCGACGGGTTTAATTTCGGTTGCGGAGGCGACGGCGGAGCGGGGGAGGGTCTTCGACGAGACTTGTTTGTAGATTGAGGACAAAATGGGAAGGATTAGAACGGGGGGGTGGAAGGATATGAAGTAACCAAAGTCGGCCTTTATCGAGCAGGACAGGTTCTGAAGGTAGGATTCAGAGCCTTGGGAGGTGAGGAGAAAGTCAAGCGTTGACTAAGACGCAATTAGGCGGCGAGAACCAATGGGTGGAGCGAGGGGGAGAGGAGCGGAAGGAGGTTAGTTTTTAGGAACGCGTGTTGTACTTCGGTAAGGTATGGCACGCTTTAGTTTTCTGCGCCACTCCTCACAGCTCACCTTATCCAACGTCAAAATGATTGCTCTCTCTTTATATTCTAATAGCTGTTGGGGAATCAGACGTCCTTCAGGTGCTCTAACTGCTAGATCACATCCATGGAAGGTCGTAGATTTGGTTAGTTCTTCCGTCTCCTCATTTGCATCATGACATGACGTTTGTTCAGAATGTGTGTGTGCGTGAGGGACATCAGGGAGATCAATTTTAAGAATCCTTATTTCATCTTTCATCCTTATGAGATTCTTTAGACCAAATGCTACATCTGCCGAAAGATTAGACGTACCACATCCAAGATCAATCACCAGTAGAGATCTATCATCGTTTAGATCTTCTAAATTGTCTTTTACAGCTTCTAAATTGGATGGTGATGAAACATTCTCCTCGAGATCTCTCTCTAGACTCTCCACATTTTTCTCTCTACATCTCTCAATACCCTCAATACCCACAATACTCTCTATAAAATGACTGCAAATCTCAGGTACAATCGCTGAGGAATCAGTCAGCCACTCAAAGCACCCAGACTTGACATTTTCACCCATGTTTTTTGGGAAAGAGAAAAAAGGTCAAAATACTTCGAAGACAAAACAATTAATGAACTTAGAATATCCCAAGATGCTTCCCCGCGTCCATTCTTCTTCTCTCCATCCTCCCGACAGCATTGTTGATTTACGGATTTAGATGAGGGCGGTAAGGGAGGTGCAGGATTCTCCCGTGTAGCCCTCGAAGCAAGAGCATAGTCCGGTGTCATAGTCGCACTTTCCGCGGCGTCCGCACTCGTAGGAGTTGTAGTCGGAGGGGGTGCTCTCCTTGACGGAGGAGAGGGTTCCAACTCCGTGGGTTTTCCCGGCGGCGTAACCGGCGGCGTAGGTGGTGTTGATTCCCTGGACGAGGACGGCGTCAATTCCGTCAATACTGGGGGTGCATCCAGCTCCGCAAGGAGCGGTGACAACCTCGAGGAGGTGCTGCTTTCCCTGGACAGAGGATCCGGAGAAGGTGACCTGAAGGATGAGGGCATCAGCGTCAGCGTTAAGGTGGCCAGTAACGGAGACGTCGTTGATGACCTTGTTGGGGAGGCTGCGGAGGGCGTTCTTGACGTTGGTGGCGAGGGTGGCGATGACTCCACCCTCCATCTGGACAGGGACAGTGGTGAAAGTCTCGTTCATCTTGGAGGTGAAAGTAAGAGCGAAGGATAAGCTGTTGAAGTCAGTGGCGGCATCGCCAGCAGCAAGCTTTCCGTTATCAGCGTTAGCACCGATACCTCCGGAGATGAGGGTGATGGTCTGAACCTGGGCGTTGGCGGCGACGCCGGTGTTGGCACGAAGGTCCATGACATCGTTTCCAGAGGGGCACATCCTGGAAGCGCAGTTGATTCCGGACCATCCTCCGTCGCAGACGCAGGCACGGGCGCGGTCGGCGTCCCAGGAGGCATCAGTGGCGGGNTTGCCCTCGAAGCCACCGAAGCACTCGCACTGGCCAGTCTCACGGTCGCAGACTCCCTTACCGGCGCACTCAGAGTAAAGGTGGGTAAGTCCGGCCTTGTTGGGGGGTCCGGCCCAGGCGAGCTCGTAGGGGCAGAACCTAAGTAGGGGGGGGAAGGGCAGCGGGAGAGGGGCGGGGGTCAGTTAGGAGATTTTTCTCATGCACCCTCAACATAACTTGCGTCGGTTGGTTCCCTTGGGGGCCATTTTCAAGATGAAATAAAGGATCTTACGAAAAGTAAGGACGACCACGGAGGATTTGAAGCAACAAAAGTCATATCAGCGGCAAATCAAAACAAAGACCTTGCCCAGAAAAGGAGATATTTACCTGTCAGAGCAGTCTCCTCCGGGAGCGCCGCCCATACCCCAGCCATCATAGCAAGAGCAGACCTCGTTGGCTCCACAAGTTCCGTGACCGGAGCAGGAGTTGGGGCAAGCCGCGGAGGCCATGCCGATAACGGTAAGAAGCGTAATAACCTTCATCATCTTCAGAAACAATTTTGAGTGAGTGAAAATGAGGCCTCAAATGATTCCGGTGGGATGTAGGGTTTTGGAGTTTGGAGTGAGAAGCAAGAGGGAGCCTGAAATCCAAAGTTTTTGCAGTCGGATTTCAACAACGATAAGTGGCAATCGATGGTCGGCCAAAGAAACCTAAATTTATCCATAGAAAACATAAACAACATCTATCTTGGGGTATTAGGGCACAAGTCTTTATACTTGACATGCTTGCCATCTCTGTCCCCAACTTGGAGGGTAACTTCACCCAAGTCCTTACCGTCCATCCCTCGTCCCCTCTTCTTCCCCTTCTTCTTGTACCACATCTGACTCTCCACATCGACGTAATGGGCCATGTTTCCTCCGTTGAAATGGAAAATACTCGGGCTCGTCCCGTAAACCTTGTTCTGCGGGTGGTAAGCGAAGCCAGTCGTGGGAAGGGTCGCGTTAGGGGGAGGAGGATCGAAGCAAAAGCGCAGGCCCCGGAATTATTATGACTAAATCATTCCTCGTCTCACTCTCACCTCCCACACCCCCCCCCTGTTTTGCAACTCAGGCCACGGATCGCATCTCTCTAGTGGGAATTTGTATGTTGCGTGCATGGCCTGAAATATCTCGTTTCTGTGGTCGAGCTTGATTCCGAAGCGCCCGTCCATGTACATATCAGAGACCATCTCCTGGTCGTTTATCTTGGAGACTGGTACGTGGTACCTCATGGCGTAAGTTTTCGCCTCCCCGATTAACGCCTCGAAGATCTCAAGCGCTTTGTCGGCCCGCGCTATCCACTGTCCAGAATTGAGGTATCTGTAAGGGGTCGGAGAGGTCGGGTAGTCATTGAGACAGACCGAACCAACTCCGTTGTCCCTGCAATGAGGGGAAGAGCGAAGAAAATACCGAACAAGTTTAGTTTCAAGGTGCAGTCACTTCCGACGCTGCGAATCTGTGCCTCTTGTCGCCAGTGCGGGCATTATTACATTAGCGCATCGCACTCGCTCCTTTTCTCTCCTCACCTGGTGATTTGAGGCCAGCAACCGCATTCCCCGGCAAAAAGGACAGGTTCGCCAAGGGAGGAAAACTTCGACTTGATTGTGGAGAGATTATCAGAGTATAGAACGTCGTAAGCGTCAGTGAAAACAACAGTGCAACTTGGAGGCAAACTTCGAAGTGCCTTGAGGGAACCCTCGAGCTGGGGGAGGGGGAAGGGAGGGGTGTCTTGTGTAAGGAGCTAGTTTGGTGGCCATGGTGGGGAGAATCGAAGGAGTACAGTGGCGAGTAGCTGACCCGACTTCCTCACCTTTTGGGTCAAGCCTTTCCACTCCTCTCCCCAACCTAGAATCCGGAGTGGGACACCATGCTGAATAGCAGACTCGACAGCCCTGCAGAACTTATCATCTTTGCCAGAGTGGGTGGCATACGTAAGGGCAACAATTCCCTCCTTACACAGGCCGTCCTCTGGCTCACTCGGGGGTGGGGGTGGGGGAGGAGGGGGGAGGCGTTGCAGGTGGGGAGAGGGAAGTCCCCGGTCTTTGGAAGTTTTCTTCGTCCCAGATGGGTCAGCGATAGTAATATCTTGTCCCACCGCTACCCCACTTGCAATTATCCTCCCACTCTCTCCCCCTGTACCATCCCTTGTCCTCCCAGCAGCCTCGTCAGGGTGCCTTCGGGTTACTAAGTGTCCAGCGCTCGAACGTCCCATCTTTACAGCATCTTCGCCTACCTCAACCAACTCTTCGTATTTCTCTCCACTCCGATTCATCCTTAGACCTCCACCCCATGTAGAACCACCACCAACAACATACACGATTCTGAGGTAGATGCAGACAAAAATTGTCACCATTAACACCACGAACAGAGTCGTCTTCCACCTCTTACCCCTCATACGCACATCATGGTGGTACTTGAATGGCCTAGCCATTCACCTCCCTAAGGGATTTACTGAGAGATGAAAGTGTTTGACTGAGGAATCCCGAATCCCGAACTGATTTTTTGGAAGTTATAAGTGTGTAATATCCTTTATTGTTAACCAAATAGACAACTACGACGAGGGATTGTGCCTGAGAAACGTAAGAGTAGCTTCCGGAGCACTCAAACTGTGGGCTTACAACGGCCATAAGTGTGAAATACAAATCAACATCGGGAGAGCTGTTTTTTGATTCTTCTTGAAGGAGTGGGGCTACAAGACGAGTGCTGGGCAGGTAGGTTGGAGGGGTGGATCATCGGAAGAATATAGGCGCCGGTGGGGTGGAGGAGGCGTGAATCAACAGAAAGTGGCAACAAAAAGACCCTGAGGAGAGGGGCAGCGATGAACCTGGTGTGTGGGGGGTTTTGATTCTCGGAAGGGGCCTAAATGCCGGCTTGAGTGATCGAGGGCAACATCTATCTCAAATATGGGACGACACCGGCAGTCTTCTCACCCTCACAAACCGTGCCCATGCCCCTACAGATTCTAAATCCCTCAGGAGAGTTGAGCTCACGGCACATGGACACGAAAAATAATTCCCCAGGAGGGAGAGAAGAGCGTGCGAGGGAGACCCATATACTTCAGGTTGACGCCCCGATGCCCGATAACTTCCACTCAGTACCCGATCTAGGCCATGAGAGGCAAGTTACTCCGTCTTTGTCAATTGGAAGACCTCATGGGGATGCTGGACGAGGTGAGTTCGTGTCAGGGGGTTGTAGGGGCGGAGCCTTTGGTATTTTATAGGGAAACGAGGACGATATGTTGGAGCACGTGTGGAAATCTTTTCATTTTGACTAACAAACACCATAATCGCCATTACCGCAGACTCTGAAAATGGTCATGAGAACGCCGGAAGAGGTGAGTTGTGCGTTGAGAGGCGGAAAAGAAAAACGCATTTAATACTCTAGGGGAGAGCGGGAGAGTCGCGGGAGGGCGCGTTGAAACTTTGTAGTTTTTTCTCACCGCCTGTGTGCGGAACGCGCGGAGCCGTTCGCGGAGGGCCTGGCCCTCGGCGTCGAGCTCGACGGGCGGAGGCCGTGGCGCATGCACGCGTGCGCCGGTCTGCGGTGACCGCATGGGATCCATCTCCAGCGACCGCGTGGGTTCCATCTGCGGCGACCGTATCGGTTCCGTCTGTGGCGACCGCGTGGGTTCGGTTTGCGGCGACCGCATGGGGCGCTTCTGCGGTGACCGCATGGGTTCCGTCTTTGGCGACCGTGTGGGGCGCTTGATATGCTACACAGAATTGAGGAGCATGTGTGGAAATCTTTTCATTATGACTAACAAACACCATAATCGCCATTACCGCAGACTCTGAAAATGGTCATGAGGACGCCGGACAAGGTGAGTTGTGCGTTGAGAGCCGGAAAAGAAATATATATTTTAATACTCTAGGGGAGAGTGGGAGAGTCGCGGGAGGGCGCGTTGAAACTTTGTAATTTGTTCTCATTTTTGCAACAATGTTGTCCCCTTCGCAGTCTCTAGAAGCTCTCAGGAGGATGCTAGACGAGGTGAGTTTGCGTAGTCGTGTTGACGAAAAGTGGTGTATTTTGATCGTTCAGGGGAGGGCTGGGAAGCCGTTCTGAGGGAGTTTCAGTTTCTTGCCTTTTTTGACCCTTTTCACCGAAAATTCCCCCAAAACCACCCCCAGAAATTTCTGGCCATTCTCATCTTCAACCTGGATTTGAAAATTTCAACGCCGACATTTCCGACGATCCCTTAAACGGTGGAATAGCGGGCGAGAACAATCTAAGGGCTATACCACCTGCTGTTGGGTGCGCGACTCCCGGCCACACGCCAGTCGGCCTTGCGACTGAAAGCCACGCCACTGCTGCTCAGTCCATGACATTAGATCCTGACAACACCGTCAGGAATAAAGACCCCCCGCAGTCCCTCTCTAGCCCCGATCACGCCTCTTCCACTCAGCAAGGACAAGTTGATATCGATTACGCAGCACTTGGACACAAACAAGGCAAACTTGTGAAGCTTCTTGAGGAGAGAGGAGCCGTTGAAGGCCTCATTGACAACTCTACCGGTGTCGATGTGAAGGTTATAAAGCTCGCTGATGTCTTCCACGACGAGCGCGACAAGATCATTGAATTTCTCCTCACCGATTGCGAGCAGGGCAACTTCCGAAGGAAGACCCTCCAGGAGTACGACGAAAAGGAAGGGGTCATTCATAGTTTCGTCTACTGGAAGCACTACGACAGGGGGAGTAAGTTCGTCGAATTTCTCCTCGACATCAGGGTCGTCTCTCCTGACAAATCGACGAACATTATGGAATTGGCACCCCTTGATGAGGACGATCTTTCTGACGAGGCAACTGCAAAGCTTGTCGAGATTCTAGCGTTAACAAATACCAAGACTGTCAAACGAGGTGTCATTAAGGGCAAGCTCAGCTTCACTGACTTTGACTTTGGACAAACTGCAGTCACCATGGTGGGAACTCTTAAGGCAGAGGAGAGAGCAACAGAGACGAAATCAGAAGTTGATGTTCGCACATTCAAAAGCTTTAAGAGTGTGAGATCCACGAGATCTAGTGTCGAAGGCAGGAACAGTGGCAGGACCAAGAAGGGAGATGTCAAGGCTGCGTATTCAGCAGTAAAGGGTATCATGGAGGAGGTCAGGAAGAAGTTCAGACAGCCTGGTCTCATTGATGAGAGGAGGAAAAGACACTTTGTGGAGGAGGTCATGCCCAATGTGCCAACTCTTACTAAGGAAGAGGATGGGATGCTGGAAAGTGTCGCAGGGCTGGAGGAGGAACTCTACAAGAAGGGAAAGAGAGTCAAGGGGACACTGAAGGAGGGTATTGACAAGTTCCTGTGGAGAGAGGAGGACAATGTGTGGGCAGCCTTTGGGGTCACTGTGGACAAGTCAGCAAAGGGTGTATTGGCAGAGGAATTTGTGCTTGACACATTTGCACGATCTAAGAAGCACTTCAAAAATAATGGGAACTTACCAAGGGCTATCAGAAATGATGTCGACGGAACTAGAAGCTTACACTATCATTCTGGCATGAAGGTCCCTGCCACCACCAATCGACTATTTCAGAATTGGTTTATGTGGAAGGAGGTCAAACTTGAGAATGGTCAGACTTCATACATGGTGGCTTTGGTGCCGCTGACAGAGTACCCAGGAGGAGGCTTCAAGGACCTCAGTAAGGAAGGATTTGTGCTGGCGGAGTCTACAGGTGTCTACTTCTTCAATGAGATTGCTCCAAATGTCTGTAGGGTGACACGCATTCAAACAGTTGATCTACATTTCCAAGGCCTTCATAAGACATTGATGGACAAAGCAATTGACTACCTTGCTAAGAATCAGCTTATTGAGGCCAACAGGTTGCAGGAGAAGTTCAGGAGGAACGGGAAGGAAGTTGATGCTGAGGTCCGCGGGGCCTTGGTGGAGAGGATGAGGGAGGGTGTTGAGTTGGAGGAGGACCAAAAGAAGGTGTTTGGGGAGTCTGAGGAGCTCTTCGGTGGGGAGGGGGAAGGAGGGAAGGATCATGGGTGGAACCCTCTCCACACACCCTACGAGGGAGTGATAATGTCAATGAAGTATAAACAGCAGAAGAAGGGAATGAGAAGTATTGCACTTGGACGCGCTGAAGGGCAAGCAGACTGCACAGCGGAGGAGGCAGCTGCTTGGTACTTTGAGTACTGTGGCAGGGAGAGGAAAAGAAACGCTCTTGTATCTGGCGATCTTGCCCGGATTGAAATTGGACAGGCGGAGGGCAAGGCCAATGAGAAGATCTTTGCAACCTTTAAAAATATGCCTTTCCCTCTGAGAAACAGGGAATTTGTTGGTAGGTCAACTATATTTTCAAATACAGAAACAAATTGTGTCCAGGTATTCTTCACGCCGGTCAAACATATTGTAGACTATGGAGGAACATTCAAGAACACCGTGAGAGGTAAGGTGACTGCAATCTTCACTGCTAGAAATATAGCAAAACTTGGAGAGGTGGCACGGTGTCAAATAGTTTTACAGCAAAGAGTTGATGCTGGAGGCTTTGTTCCACCACTGGTGGTTGACAGAAAGATTCCACAATCTCTGAAGCTTGTTAGTGATATTCAGCAGATATTTGCACAAGATGATGCTGTAGATAATGCCTCCCTGGCATCTCTTGCCAACATCATCAAGAATGAGACTCAAGATTATACAGATGAGGAGAAGGATGCAATTAGGAATGGGAAGGAGTTTTATGAGAATTGCAAGAAGGAGGAGAACTTTGATGATTTGAAGAGTCCTGATGAGAGGGTCAAAATGAAGCTAGTTCATGTTGATGGGGCAAGCAGTGGGACTGGTTTTGCCACTACTGTGGTTGATGCGAGTGTGGGGGAGTGTGCTGCAAATGAATTTTATTTGGCTTCAAGAGAATTCCGTAAAATTTCAAAGGAGCGAGGGATCACTGAGTACCACGCCAAAAATGTTAATGACCACACCTTCTATTACATCACAACAAGGGAACTCGGTGTCCCTGGATTTGCCCCACGTGATGGTCGGAGTAAAATTATCTGGTGCAAGCAAGATGATGACAAAGTTATCATTGATGTTGCAGACACAGAGGATACTCATGTAGAATTTCCAGTGAAGGCTGGGAATATTTTAGTAAAGGTTCACACAGTATGGGTGTTTGAGCCACTTGACCCTATTGGAGATGTGCCACAAACATCAGTGACATTTACAACAAAAGTGGACCTTGGTGGTAATTTCTTCTCTTCAATTGTGGACAAGATCACACCAAGGTTTCTTGCAACTGTCTCAGATTTGAGAAAGAAGTTTGACAGAAGCAGAGACATTGACACCTTTAAGAGACAGCAGATCATTGCAAAGTTTGAGGAGATTGCAATCGAAGGAGCACCAGGGATTGAAAGTCATTTTGACGAGGTTGAGGGAGCTCAAGAGATCAGTAGTGCATTGTCTGGACAGACATTGATAAAGGCAGAGAAGGGAATGGGATGGGGAAAGACTTCAATAACTGTGAGAGCATCCAATAAGGAAGTTGCAGCATTCTTCTGGAACCTTAAAAGCCGAGCTGATTCCAAGCTTGAGCTTCACAGAGTCAACAACAAGACACTTGTAATCACAATTGAAAACAAAAGGCATCTCACAGCTGTAAGGTTCTCTGAGGCTGGCCAGATGAAGACAGATGTTGAATTGATGACTAGACAGGAGGGTTTAGGAAGGGCTGCCAGCAAACAGAGCGTAATCAAGCACCTGAGCATGGCAACTGATGCTGCTTACTACTTTGATAATCTGCTCAAGAGCACTGAAGCAGAGGAACAGGATGGAAGGAGATTTGGTGAGCAGCTGATGGAAATAGTGAAGAAAAGGAATTTTGGGAACAGTAAAGTAGAGGTTGTGAGGGAGTTCATTGTCGCCAATAGGACACTGACAGAGATTACAGAGCAGCATGGTTTCATGAGAACTCTGCTGTATGCTGTGGTTATGAACAAATTTAAAAGGAGAGCAACAAACGAGGGAGAAGATAACAGTGAGGAGGAAGCCAGGGGGTGGGAGATTGGGAGTGCAATGACAGCAGTCATGTTGACCACTTTGACTGCTGCTCATGCTGTTGACGAATGGGCACATCAATTTACTGAAGTGCAAGAAGTCATGAATGAACAAGTGTGGTTAAGGCCCATGCTTGAGGAGATAGTTATGAAACTATTCATGAAGTCTACCTTAGGCTTAAAGGCAAGGGTCACTGTTGGTGCTGCCACAAGCATGCTTGATTTGCTGACTGATGTGTATGTGACTTATATGTTTTGGAATGATGAGAAGTATGGGTACTTCAAGGCATCTTTGGCAAGTTTGGTTGTGTCAATTGGGATTCAGATATTAATTGTTTGGGGACAAAACAAGAAGTTGGGGATGAAGAGGGTGTTAAGGGAGTGGTTTCCTATTTTGATTGGGTTTAAGCCTGCAGTTGATGCATACAGGGTTGCAAAGGGAGGAAAGCAAGAGGCTGGGCTAGCACTAAATGCCATGGCAGAGTTGACTTTTATGAAAGTGGTTGAATTATTTGCTGAAGCCATACCTGGAGTTATTATCCAACTCTTGGCTATTGCAACAAACAAAGAAAATATTTCAAGAGCAGCTTGGTTTTCACTCTCAGTTTCTGCTCTAACAACAGGCTTTGCATCAGCATCTATCAGTTATGATTTTGACACTGACCCAGTGAAGAGAGAGCAAGTGCCTGACTTCTATGGGTATATTCCTGCAAATCCCACTAAAAGATCTATTATATTTGCTTCAATGACATTCTTTAGCGCATGTATGCTTTTGATAAGGAGCACGACAATAGTAGTGTTATGGCTACTTGGTGGTAGATGGGTCTCTTTATATGTTGGTGCCGATCTGCTTCTATACTTGTTGGTGAAGATATTAAGAGGAGATTTTTGGTATTGGATGCCTGTTGGTGGCAATGCAGAAATAGTGAGTAGCATTGTCAGCAGAGTGTTGGTGAAAGTGGTGGGAGATTTCACTTCAATTGTACAGTTTAGACACCCAAATGAGATTGGAGGTATATATTGGATCTTTGGGTTTGTATTGACGATGGGAAGTCTTCCAATAGCTATAACTCTAGCTGAAAGGGGAGGTGTTGCAGAAGAGGGGCTTGAATTGGCATGGAAAGTAGTTGGAATATTTATACCATATACAGTCTTGCTGTTTGCTGTATTTTTCTTTAACATTGAAATAAAATATTTGGGCACCTTCTACAGCTTGCAAAGGGGTAAGGACTTAACGGTGAAGAGCTTCAGAGAAGGGACAGATGAAGTAAAAGCGATCTACACATTTCAGATGTCAAAACATCACTGGAAGTCAATTGAAGAGGAAGTGAGAGCTTGGGTTGTGGCTAACTGGGAGAGTTGGGAGGATGAGAAGCCAGAATGGTTTGATGAAGCAATGAGAGCTAGTGTCCCAGAGGAGTTCATTCCAGGAGCAGGAGATGCTAGAAGACGAGAGAGTGTCAGGAGAGCAAGTGTTGATGCTGAAGCTGAGGGTGGTCTAGCAGGTGCTTTGAGAGCAAGTGTTAGGAGAGCAAGTGTTGGCTTGGACAATGGAGGCGAACTAATTGCTTCACATGCTGCGAATGATACTATACAAGACTATGCAGGTTTAGATCCTAACAAAATAGGAAAGTTGCTTGGTGAGCAACTGTTGGTTGCAATAAGTTTCAGGAAGAAGGGAATGACAAAGGAGGAAGCTTTAAGGTCATTTATTGGGAAAAACGACATTCTGAGACAGGCTGCAGAGAAGTATGCTTTTGTCACACCAATGCTTGGCGCTATATTCAATAATAAGCTGTGCAAGTTGAGGAAGGTAGAGGGCAAGGCAATTGAGCTGCAGGAGAAGGATGGAAGGGAGATTGGAGAGTCTCTAGCGAGGAGTTTGGCTATTAATACTCAGCCAGTTGCTGCAGTGGATGCCTTCATATTAAATTTCTCTGCTTTACAGGAGCTTGACGAGGAATATGAATGGTTCAGACTTATGCTTGAGACAATTAGCTACAGGCTGTTGGAGGAAGTTCCTTGGGGTTTGAAGGCGAGAGTGACTCTTGGGGCTATTACTAGTATGACTGATGTGCTGACTGATGTGTATGTGACGTACATGTTTTGGAGTGATGAGAAGTATGGCTACTTTAAGGCATCTTTGGCTAGTTTGATGGTCTCAATGGGGATTCAATTGCTTTTGGTTTGGGGTCAAAACAGAAAGTTGGGGATGATGAAGGTGATGAGGGAATGGTTTCCTATTTTGATTGGATTTAAGCCTGCTGTTGATGCTTACAGAGTTGCAACGGGAGAAAAGCAGCAAGTAGGACAAGAATTTGATGCCTTGACAGTGATGAGTGTCATGAAAATTATTGAGATGTTTGCTGAAGCCATTCCTGGTGTAATCATTCAACTGATGGCTATAGTAACAAGTGATAAAAAGGTTGGAATTTCAGCATGGCTTTCAGTTGCAGTGTCAGCAATTACAACAGGCTTTGCCTCTGCATCAATCAGTTATGATTTTGACACAGATCCTGGTAGGAGAGAATTGGAACCAGACTTTTTTGGGTATATACCTGCAAAAGCAAGCAAGAGAACAGTAATGTTTGTGTCAATGTTGCTGTTGTCAACAGGGATGCTTCTAATAAGATGTACAACAATAGTTCTTCTTGGGTTGATAGGAGGTAGTTGGGCCTTTCTCTACTTAGGGGTCGATCTTTGTCTCTATTTGTTTGTGGTTTTAGTGAGAAGGGATTTCTGGTTGTATATGCCATATGGGGGTAAAATAGAAGCTGTGAATAGTATTATTTGTAGAGTGATGTTAAAGATCATTGTAGACTCTACATCAATTGTGCAATTTCGACATCCTAGTGCAGTTGGTGGAGCCTATTGGTTATTTGGTTTTTTGTTGACAATGACAAGCCTACCAATATCAATATATATAGCTTCACCTTATGTTGATGAAATGGCAATTGATATTGCATCATCAATTATGAACTATATCATAACAATAACTACCCTATGCTTTGTTGTATTCTTTTTGAACATTGAAAAGAAATACTGGCACACCTTCTGGAGTACGCAGAGATCAAAGGACTGGACAATGGCTCGTTTCCTTGAAGGAGAGAGTGATGCTATTAAGATTTTAGTCTTTGAGTGCTCAAGGCATCATTGGGTCTCAATTGAAGGAGAAATTAAGAAATGGGTTGAGATTAATTGGGCTGAATGGGAAGAGGAGAAACCAGACTGGTTTACTGACAATGTGAAAGCTTTAGTTCCTGTAGAGTTTATTCCAGCAGATGGAGATGCTAGAAGAAGAGAGAGTGTGAGGAGAGCAAGTATTGATGCTGAAGCTGAGGGTGGTCTAGCAGGTACTTTGAGAGCAAGTATTAGAAGAGCAAGTGTTGGAGGCGCTCATGGTGGAGATATAATAGGGGTAGGAGGTGGGAAGGCTAAAGTAAGCAGTGTTGTGCTGATAGAAGATGAGGTGGGAAGTGACTAATAGGGCAGCAACATTTGTAGGAGAAATTGATTTGATTTTTATTGTTGGGAAAATGATGTTTTAGGTGTGTGTTGAGCGCTGTGGGAGAATTAAAGTGGTTTGTGAGCATTGTGAAAGTGTAGTAGAAATATTGTTGGAATGTTATTATGGTTTGTGAGTATTGAAGGATTGTAGTAGATGTGTATGGAGTTTTAAAGAGTTTTGGCAGTGTTATGTAGTTTTGTAAAGTAAAGTAAAGTAAAGTAAAGGTCTCTAGTTTACGCTCTAGGCATCTAGCCCTTCGAGATCAAGTTCCCGAAGCGCCAGTCAACCTTGCCCTGGGTGTGCCTGTCGGTCCCAAGTTCACCCCAGACCTCAGCCCTTCTCTGGCTTTCTATCCCCGCTTCGATTATCTGCCGAACCCGTGCCCTTCTCAAACCGTCCCCTTTGCCTAGCCCCTTGCAAACGTGCGCGTCGAACTGCATACGAATCTGCCGAGCTCTGTATTTCGAATTTTGGGTAATTGATGTATATTAATGTGGAGATGGTGTTGGTTGGGGGTTTGGGTGATTTAGTGGGGTTTGGGGATTTTGGGGAATTGGAGGATTTTGGGGATTTGGAGGATTTGGAGAATTGGAGGATTTGGTGGATTTGGGGGTTTTGGAGGATATGGGTGGTTTGGAGGATTTGGGGGATTTTGGCGATTTTGGTAGTTTTGGCGATTTTGGAGGATTTGGAGATTTTAGAGGATTTAATATGAACTGGGTTACCCCCCCCTGGAGGTGTAATGGTAGGGGGGTAACCCATAAAACTGGGTTACCCCCCACCCTGGAGGTGTAATAGGAGGGGGGTCATGCATAAAACTGCATGACCCCCCCCTTGTTAGGGGGGTAACCCATAAAACTGGGTTACCCCCCCCCCCCTGAGGGGTTCAAGCACAAAAGGTGGTTGAACCCCTATGACACATCCCCTGGAGGGGTTCAAGCACAAAAGGTGGTTGAACCCCTATGACCCCCCCCCCTCAGGGGTTCAAGCACAAAAGGTGGTTGAACCCCTATGACCCCCCCCCTCAGGGGTTCAAGCATAAAAGGTGGTTGAACCCCTATGACCCCCCCCCTCAGGGGTTCAAGCACAAAAGATGGTTGAACCCCTATGACCCCCCCCTGGAGGGGTTCAAGCACAAAAGGTGGTTGAACCCCCCCCCTTTGCAGTATACCTAGGGATAAAAATCACCTTCATAAGGGAAGCCGGTACTGAGGGGAGCAGGGAGGGAAAGGGGGGGGAGAGGGAAGAGGGAAAGAGAACGAGGGAGGGGAGAAGAGCGAGAAGGGGAAGAGAAGGGGGGAAGGGAGGGGGGGGGGGGGAACAACGAGAAAGACAAGGGTGGGGGGGGGAAGGGGAAGGGGGGGGGAAAGGGAAAGGGAAGG
>BRYA01001545.1:0-13642 GCA_030267965.1 Triparma columacea | reverse complement strand
TGATTGTGATTCCATCCCCTTCCTTGTCTTGGATCTTTTCTTGACCATTGCCTCACTCTCCCCCCTTTCGTTAAGCGGTCCCCTGCATAGCACCTTGTGCTTCTTCCAGTGTTTGAGCTGGCACTCCTTCGAGCAGTAAGCGACAGTGCGACAGGGACACATATGGAGCTTGTCGTGCTCCTTGGCAGTTAGAGCCTCGCAAACCGAGCAGCAGAAGGGACGGCCTTGAAGGTACTGTTTCGTGATGTTGGTGATTGTAGGATCTCGTAGGGAAGGAGGCCATGAATTGATTTTTGTCTCGAACTATGTCAGAATCGGGCTTTCCGAGATGAAGAAATGTTGCGAACATCTTTATTGCGACATCTCGACTAAGCCTAGGGTGTTCTCCTTTGCACGCTAGGAGGCAATAACTAGACACACAAAGCACATCGTTGGTGGTTGGGATAGCACCGCGCGCGAAAAGCAGCCTGCATATGTCGTGTGCTCCATAACAGAAAGCACTAGTAAGTGGTGAAAGAACAAATCCATTAGGGGAAACCACTGTCTTGTTCACATTTGCTCCATGATCGAGAAATGCTATAGCCTGATCAATGAGCCCCCTTTCAGCAGCAAGCATCAAAAGGTTCTCGTGAGAGCCTTCCACCAACCCTTCGACTCGTAGGTCAATATTAGGGTCAAGTCCATGTTCTAAGAGCAATCTCAAGATTGTTGAATCACTATACTTCATCGACATGCCTGCGGCCATGTCCATGGCTGCATTGTTGTCGAAGCCGGCGGCTAAGGTAAGCTTGATCATCTCAACGTTTTGGTAATATGAGGCATATGTGAGGACTGAACGTACCCCATTCTTATCTGAATGAACTCCTAACAAAACCTCAGGACCATGTTCCTTGGCATACCCCATGATGCGATCCCAGTCTTGCTCACAAGCCCAGTTTATGCAAAACTTTTGACCGTCTGTCAAATCGTCCCAACTATATACTGCATTTGTGGTCTCTGATGAATTGTGTGACGATTGTAGGGTTAGGGTTGACCCCGCCTCTGATAGTGAGTCCATTTTTGAGCGAACCTCCTGCAAATTTGATTTTATAAAAAGCAAACTACGAGGTGAAACTTATCAACAAAGCCTTGAAAGTACTCCACTTAGGCAGAAGTGTCGTGCAGGTGGTAATATTGGAGTCCAACCAAAAGTGTATCAAAATGGTTGTTTGAGTTTAGTTTTCAGTTTGTTCTTGCCTTGGCCTTGGCCTTGGCCTGGAGGAGGGGAGGAGGGGAAAAAGAAAAAGAGGAAGGAACATATTTCTGTATCCTCTTCTATCCCCTTCTATCTCCTTATACTCCATAATATTTCTTTTTATGAACGAAACTGTCATTAGTTCCAATAAATGTCATTATTAAAGGTATTGCGGTGTATTATGCCTTTAAATATCACCAATTCATCGACAATCCTATTTTGTTCATCAATTATATCATCATATCTTCTGCTATTTAAACACAACACACACAAAATAGGAAATAAGGATACATATAGACTATTACCATCAATACTACCATCGATATTACCAATCATATTCACAACAACTGCATCAACAGAAGGAACTAGAGGAGAATCAACAACACAATCAACAACACAAAGCGTTGTTGACGCAACACAAAGCGTTGTTGGAAGCAGAATTGCTAAAGTTAGAGAAGGAGTAGGAGAGTTAGCTGAAAAGGTTAAGGTACCTAGGATTAAGGTGAGCGACCAATATGGGACTCAAACTCCTCACCCTTTCAAACTCCTCACCCTTTCCCCCCCCCCCCTTCTCAGGCCCCCAAGATTTACGGTCCCCAGGAGATAGCCGACGACGTAGTCTCCCGTCTCTCCGCCCAGGTGGACTTCGCCAGCAAAGCCCTAGTAACCGGCCTCGTCGTAGGCGCCGCTGTCGCAACCGGGGTTATGATAGGGGCGGCCTTGGCGTACAAGGCGGCGGGGACGGCGAGGGGAGAGAAGAAGAAGAAGAAGAACGAGAACGGGAGGAGGGGGGGGGCGGAGGTCTTCAAGATGAGGATAGGGGAGGAGACGGGGACCTCTGACGTCAAGGCTTGGGCAACGTCCGTGACCACAGAAGGGCTAAGAGACAGATCCTGCTGCCTCCTTAAGGTACCGAAGGGGTGGAAGGCTGAGGAATTTAGGGACCAATTCGAATGGGTGGAGGAAGGGGAGGAGGAGGACGTCGCGAGGATCGTCGTTTTCTGAAATGGGGGGAAGGCCAAAACCCACAACAAGGCGACGCAGGTGAAAATGATGACCCCCCCTTTAATTTTTTAACATGTTGTGAGAGGAACTTATCAGACAAACTAGATGGGTTTATTTAGCTTGAAGAGATCCAGAGGGGACCCAGTGGGGGCCCCTGACAGAACTCAACAACGACCATACATACAAAAAATAATATAGATATAATATACACAAGTTCCCCTTTGCGACAAATCACGCGTGCGTGATTAACACATTGGGAGCTCCGACAACGCGGTACCCCCTGTGCTTGGCTAGCAAGCCGAAGCCCTCCGTCTCAACAGACCCTTGGAAGAGTTCCTCGGGAAAAGTCACACCACCGACCTGGGGGATGACAACGAAAGAGCCCAAGGGAAATTCGTTAGTTTGTGTGTGTGTATGTGGGGGGAGGCTGAGGTCCCGTGTTTTCCAATAATCTCACCGTAAAAACGTGTCTCCTCGCTACGATCATTGTCCCCCCCACGCCGTCAAGGTCCACAATTAGTTTCACCCCCCTCCCCTCCCAACCCTCCCTCAAGTCGCCCATGTGCAGCCTCCCCGTCTTCCCGTAACCCTCGAACATAACCTCCCCGTTCTTAACCCTTTGGAGGCTCTCAGATGTTGACACCCAGCTGTTCAGATCGTACACCCCGCGCCCGTCACTGTTGGTGCAGAGGGGCACTATAACGTCACCCGGGGGTGATATTGAATCCATCATAGAAAACAGTAGGGGGAGCGTACCTACAGGTACAGAGAGAAGGTCAGAGTCCTGTTTTCGATTATGGGGGGAGGAGGAGGGGGCATTAGGTAAGGGGGTAAATGTTTTGTTTACAACGCGAACCATTCTTCCCCCCGAATAACCTCACCATCCAAACAACGAGCCCTTCGTCACCCAAATAATTGGTCGCTTCCAGCGCCTTTCGGAGAAGGAAGTTTCTCGCCTTTGCTATCTTTATTCTTCGTTCTAGCTGGTTCGACGGTTCGTGTCGTGCCTCCGCTTCGGCTCCCTGGGTGGGGGAGGACAGGTAAATCTCCGGGGGCTCTTGGTAGAAGGCGACCTCGAAACCGCACGACCTAATGGAGGAGACTAGGGAATCGACGAAGACGAAGCTGTTGGCGTCTACGAGAAGGTGAACGGAGGAGGGGGAGGAGAAATGGGAACAGAGGATTTGGGAGAGACGACGGGCACGACGGGAGTTCATGTTTACGATCGGAATCAACCAGACAGTGGGGGGGAGTGAGGGGGGAGAAGGGGAGAAAGGGGAGAAGGATTCCTGTATATGTGTGTTCGAAAGGAAGGTGAGGAGGAGGAGGATTGGGATGAGGAAGAAACTTGCCCTCGATTTCATCGGTGGGGTCTATGGAGGTGGCTTGGTGGATGGAGTAGGGTAACGGGGGAGGGTGGGGGGATTGAGGGGGAGGAGAAAGTCAACGATGGAGTGGGCGACGAACTGGAGAGGGCCAGATCAAAACCTTCGTGCCGAGGAAACCTGCCGCAATAACGTTATCGTGGGTAGAAGAGAGAATGGTTGGGAAGAGGCGGAGGAAGACGGCAGGACCTTACTTGGGCTGATGGACAGGAAGTGCCTCGAAGGGCAAAATCGCAGAGATATTGCACTAGGGTGTTGGACGAGGAGGAAAACGACCAATTCAGCAAAGGAACGAACAAAATGATGAGCCTTTTTGTTGATGAATCATCAGTGTGGACCCCCAAACTGATTCATATTAGTGGTGTGAATCCCTTAATTATTAATCGAATAGACAACTATCGAAGGATTGTGTCCGAGAAACGTAAGAGTAACTTCGGGAGCACTCAAACTGTGTGCGTACAACGGCCATAAGTGTGAATACAAATCAACACCGAGAGCCGTTTTTTTTAAGACCCTTTAAGGAGTGGGGCTACAAGACGAGTGCTGGGCAGGTAGGTTGTAGGGGAGGATCATCGGAAGAATATAGGCACCGGTTGGGCCAAGGAGGCGTAAATCAACCGAAAATGGGCAACAAAAAGACCGAGGAGAGAGGCAGCGATGGAACCAGATGTGTGTGGGTGTGTTGGATTCTCAGAAGGGGCCAAATGCCGGCTTGAGTGATCGAGGGCAACATCTCTCTCAAAGATCGGACGAGACCGGCAGTATTCTCACTCTCACCAAACGTACGCATGCCCCTACAGATTCTAAATCCCCGAGAGTTGAGCAACTGCACATGGACACGAAAAATGAATCCCGAGGAGGGAGAGAAGAGCGTGCGGAGGAGACTCATATACTTCAGGTCGACGCCCCGATACCCGATAACTGCCATTCAGCACCCGATCTAGGCCATGAGAGGCAAGTTACTCCGTCTTTGTCAATTGAAAGAATTCGTGAGGACGCTGGACAAGGTGAGAGAGTCGTGTCAGGGGGTTTTAGGGGTGGAAACTCTTGACATTATACAGGGAAAAAGGATGATATGTCGGATCACGCGTGGAAATCTTTTCATGTTGACTAACAAACACCATAATCGCCATTACCGCAGACTCTGAAAATGGTCATGAGGACGCCGAACGAGGTGAGTTGTGCGTTGAGAGCCGGTTAGGAAAAACGCATTTTAATAATCTAGGAGAGAGCGGGAAATTCGCACTCTAGGAGAGAGCGGGAAATTCGTGGGAGGGCGCGTTGAAACTTCGTAGTTTTTTCTCACGGCCTGCGTGCGGAACGCGCGGAGCCGTTCGCGGAGGGCCTGGCCTTCGGTGTCGAGCTCGACAGGCGACGGCCACGGGGCAAGCGCGCGCGCACTAGTCTGCGGCTACCGCATGGGGCGCTTCTACGGCGACCGCATGGGTTCCATCTCCAGTGACCGCGTGGGTTCTGTCTGCGGCGACCGCACGGGGCGCTTCTACGGCGACCGCATGGGTTCCGTCTGCGGCGACCGCATGGGGCGCGCTTCTACGGCAACCGCATGGGTTCCGTCTCCGGCGACCGCGTGGGGCGCTTGATATGCTACACGGAAACGAGGAGCACGCGTTGATATCTCTTCATGTTGACTAACAAGCACCATAATCGCCATAACCGCAGACTCTAAAAATGGCCGCGAGGATGCGGGACGAGGTGAGTTGTGCGTTGAGAGCCAGAAGAGAGAAAGGACAATTTGATACTCTAGGAGATAGCGGGAGAGTCGCGGGAAGAGGCGTTGAAGCTTTGTATTTTTTGCTCACTTTTACAACAATGTTGTCCCCTTCACAGTCTCTAAAAGCTCTCACAAGGATGCTAGAGGAGGTGAGTTTGCGTAGTCATGTAGACGAAGAGTAGGGTATTTTGATTGTTTAGGGGAGGGCTTGGAAGCCGTTCTGAGGGGGTTTCAGATTTTTGCCTTTTGTCAACCTTTTTTCACCAAAAATTCCCCCAAAACCACCCCCAGAAATTTCTGGCCATCCTCATCTTCAACCTGGATATAAAAATTTCAACGCTGACATTTCAGACGATCCCTTAAACGGTGGAATAGCGGGCGAGAACAATCTAAGCGCTATACCGCCTGCTGTCGGGTGCGCTACTCCCGGCCGCACGCCAGTCGGCCTTGCGACTGTCAGCCACGCCACTGCCGTTCAGTCCATGACATTAAATCCTGACAACACCGTCAGGAATAAAGACCCCCCGCAGTCCCTCTCTAGCCCCAATCACACACCCTCCGCAATATACGGCACCGTAGATATCGATTATGCAGCTCTTGGTCCCGAACAAGGTAAACTTGTGAAGCTTCTTGAGGAGAGAGGAGCAGTTGAAGGCCTCATCAACACTTCCACTGGCGAAAATGTGAAAGTTTTAGGGCTCGCCGGTGTTTTCCACAACGAGCGGGACAAGATCATTGACTTTCTCCTCACCGATTGTGAGCAGGGCAAGTTCCGAAGGAAGACCCTCCAGGAGTATGATGAAAAGGAAGGAGTCATTCACAGACTCGTCCATTGGCAGCACTACGGCAGCGGCAATAAGTTTGTCGACTTTCTCCTCGACGTCAAAGTCGTATCTTCTGACGAATCGACAAGCACTATGGAGTTGGCACCCCTTGATGAGGACGACCTTTCTGATGAGGCAACTGCGATGCTTGCCGAAATTCTCGCGTCAATAAAGACCAAGACTGTCAAACGAGGTGTCATTAAGGGGGAGTTCAGCTTCACTGATTTTGGGTTTGGACAAACTGCAGTCACCATGGTGGGAACTCTTGAGGCAGAGGAGAGAGCAACAGAGATGAAACCTGAAGTTGATGTTCGCACAGTCAAAACCTTTAAGAGTGTGAGATCCACGAGATCTAGTGTTGAAGGCAGCCCAGGCAGGACCAAGAAGGGAGACGTCAAGGCTGCGTATGCAGCAGTAAAGGGTATCATGGAGGAGGTCAGGAAGAAGTTCAGACAGCCTGCAGTCATTGACAAGCGGAGGAAGGTGCACTTTGTGGAGGAGGTCATGCCAAGGGCACCACATCTGACAATAGAGGAGGAGGCAATGATGGGGAGGGCTGGGAGGCTAGAGAAGGGACTTCACACAAAGGGGAAGAGAGTCAAGGGGACACTGAAGGAGGGCATTGACAAGCTATTTTGGTGGGAAAAGGGACAGTTATTGGCTGCTACGTTGATGAATGTCGACACATCTGCCACAAGGCTCCTAGCAGAACTGTATGAAATGAACACATATGAGAGGTCACAGCTACACAAGAAGAAGCACGGCAGTTTACCAAGGGCTATCAGAAAGAAAGGAAAGAATAGTACACTCTACTGTGTGGCAATGAGTTTCCCTGGACTTTATGAGAACAGGGTTTTCCAAACGTTGCTTTTGTGGAAAAAGGTAACTCTAGTTAACACAGGTAGATCAGCCTTTGTAATGGTTCAGGTACCTAACAACGGGAACGACTTTCAGGACATAAATTTGGCAGGATACATCCCCTGCAAGTCTTTTGGAACACTGGTCGTTACTGAACTTGCCCCAAATGTCTGCTCCCTGACAAGGATAGAGACAAACGACTTGAAGATGAATTTGCCAAGGTCTGTCCTAGAAACGCTTGCTAAGTTCAGGATGAAAGATGCAAATAGGTTGCAGGAGAAGTTCAGGAGGAACGGGAAGAAGGTCGATGCTGAGGTCAGGGGGGCCTTGGTGGAGAGGATGAGGGAGGGTGTTGAGTTGGAGGAGGACCAGAAGAAGGTGTTTGGGGAGTTGGAGGAGCTCTTTGGTGGGGAGGATGAAGAAGGGTGGGGGCATCTCGAGTCACCTTATGAGGGAGTGAAGATGGAGATCATGTACAAGCAGCAGGAAAAAGGGGAAAAGACACTCGGTTTTGGAAGAGCTGAGTGTGTTGCCGACTGCTCAGCCGAGGAAGCAGCTGCTTGGTTCTTTGAGTACTGCAGCAGGGAGAGGATGGTAATGAGCCGGGAGGAAGGGGCCCCTGCAAGGCTAGAGATGAGGAAGGGTGGCAAGGGAAGGGTAAATGAGAAGCTGTTTGCAACAGTCAAGAAACTTCGCTTCCCTCTTCACAAAAGAGAGTTTGTGTTGAGATTTGTGTGGCAGAGGGGACACCTAGATGGCAACATGTCTGTGGCATTTGTCCCAGCTGAGGAAAAGGTTGACTATGGGGGAAACCTTGGAAAGCTTGTGCGAGGAACAACAAGTGGCATTCTCACTGCCAAGAATATTGAGGACCAAGATGGTGTTCACCAGTGTAAACTCACATATACCCAATTTATGGATGCAGGGGGGCACATTCCAGTAAAAGTCGTCGACAGAACAATACCAAGAGGACTAAGTGCAATAGCAACACTAAGGGACTCCTTCAATCAGGATGAAGAGGTCGATAAAGCTGCACTGGCCTCTCTTGCCCACATCATCAAGAATGAGCCCCAAGATTATACTGATGAGGAGAAGGCGGCAATCAGCAAAGGGAAGGAATTCTATGAGAAGTTCAAGGATGATGAGAACTTTGATGAACTGAAGAGTCCTGATGAGAGGGTCAAGATGAAGCTAGTTCTTGTTGATGGGGCAAGCAGTGGAACTGGTTTTGCCACTACTGTAATTGATGCGAGTGTAGAAGAGTGTGCAGCAAATGAGATTACCAGTCTAAACAGTAGAAACGAAATGAAGAAAGCTAAAATGAATGGGATAACCACTATGAAGGTAGTAAATGTTAATCCCCACACTCTCTACTACATAACAACAAGGGAGCTTGGGATCCCTGGATTTTCTCCACGTGAGACAAGGAGTAAGGTTACCTGGTTAAAGCAAGATGATGGCAAAGTAATTATTTATTTTACAGACACAGAGGAGCTTCAGGTAGACTATCCAGTGAAGGCTGGGAATGTGTTATTAAAGGCACACACAGTGTGGGTATTTGAGCCGCTTGACCCTATTGGAGGTGTGCCACAAACATCAGTTACCCTGACAACAAATATAGACCTTGGTGGTGCCATAGACTTTGTAATTTCAATCATCAAAACCACAATTGTCCCAAAGTTTCTTGCAACAGTCTCAGACTTGAGAAAGAACTTTGACAAGAGCAAAGAAGTTGATATCTTCAAGAGGCAGCAGATCATTGAAAAGTTTGAGGAGATTGCAATTGAGGGGGCTCCAGGGATTGAAAGTCACTTTGATGAGATTGATGGAGCTCAAGAGATCAGTAGTGGGTTGACTGGGCAGACATTGTTAAAGGCAGAGAAGGGGATGGGATGGGGAAAGATTTCAATAACTATGAGAGCACCCCACAAGGAAGTTGCAGCATACTTCTGGGGCCTTAAAAGTGGAGTTGACTCCCAGCTTAAGCTTCATAGAGTCAACAACAAGATACTTGTAATCACAGTTGAACACAAAGGGCATTTCACAGCTGTAAGGTTCTCAGAGGCTGGCCAGATGAAGACAGATGTTGAATTGATGACCAGACATAAGGGTTTAGGAAAAACCGCCAGCAAACAGAGTGTAATTAAGCCCCTGAGCATGGCAACTGATGCTGCTTACTTCTTTGACAATCTGCTCAAGAGTACTGAAGCAAGGGAACAGGATGGGAGGAGGTTTGGAGAGCAGCTGATGGAGAGAGTGAAGAAAAGGAATTCTGGGGACAGTACGGGAGAGGTCGTGAGGGACTTCATTGCTGCCAATAGGGCACTGAGAGAGACTATGGAGCAGCACGGGTTTATGAGAACTATGCTGTATGCTGTGGTTATGAACAAATTTAAAAGGAGAGCGACAAATGATGGAGAAGTTAAGAGTGAGGAGGAAGCCAGGGGGTGGGAGATTGGGAGTGTAATGACAGCAACAATGTTGACCACTTTGACTGCTGCTCATGCTGTAGATGAGTGGGCACATCAATTTACTGAAGTGCAAGAAGTCATGAATGAACAACAATGGTTAAGGCCCATGCTTGAGGAGATTGTTAGAAACCTATTTATGAAGTCAAAATTAGGCTTAAAGGCAAGGGTGACTGTTGGTGCTGCCACAAGCATGCTTGATTTGGTGACTGATGTGTATGTGACGCACATGTTTTGGAGTGATAAGAAGTATGGGTACTTTAAGGCATCTTTGGCAAGTTTGACATTGTCAATTGGGATACAAATGATTATAGTTTGGGGACAGAATAGGAAGTTGGGGATGACAAGGGTATTAAGTGAGTGGTTTCCCATTTTGATTGGCTTTAAGCCTGCAGTTGATGCTTACAGGGTTGCAAAGGGAGGAAAGCAAGAGGCTGGGCAAGCACTTGATGCTATGGCTGAGTTGACATTCATGAAAGTGATTGAGATGTTTGCTGAAGCCATACCCGGAGTTATTATCCAACTTATGGCTATAGCAACAAACAAAGGGAATATTTCAAGAGCAGCTTGGTTCTCACTTTTAGTTTCAGCATTGACGACAGGATTTGCGTCTGCATCTGTAAGTTACGATTTTGACACCGACCCAGTGAAAAGAGAGCAAGTGCCTGACTTCTATGGGTATGTACCTGCAAATCCCACCAAAAGATCTATCATATTTGTTTCAATGACGCTCTTTAGTGCATGTATGCTTGTGATAAGGTGCACAACAATAGTTGTGTTAGGGCTACTTGGTGGTAGATGGGTCTCCTCCAACCTCATTAGGATGCCTAAACTGCACAATTGATGTAAAGTCTGTCACAACTTTCACCAGTAATCTACCTACAGTGCTACTCACTATTTCTACATTGCCTCCTGCAGGAATCCAATACCAAAAATCACCTCTTAAGACCTTCACCAACAAGTACAGAAGTAGGTCAGCACCAACATAAAGAGAGAATTGAGAAAAGATATTGGGGCACCTTCTACAGCTTAGAAAGGGGTAAAGACTTGACAGTAAAGAACTTTCGAGAGGGTGCTGATGATGTAAAAGCGAAGTACACTTTCAAGTACTCAAAGCACCATTGGAAGTCAAATGAAAAGGAAGTGAGAGCTTGGGTAGAGGCAAATTGGGAGAGATGGGAGGATGAGAAACCAGAGTGGTTTGATGAAGCAATGAGATCTCGAGTGCCAGTGGAATACATTCCAGGAGCAGGAGATGCTAGAAAAAGGGAGAGCGTTAGAAGAGCAAGTGTTGATGCTGAAGCTGAGGGGGGTCTAGCAGGTGCTTTGATAGCAAGTATTAGGAGAGCAAGTGTTGGCTTGGACAGTGGAGGTGCACTGATTGCATCACTAGCTGAGAATGATACTACACAAGAATATGCAGGTTTAGATCCAAACAAAATAGGAAAGTTGTTGGGTGAGCAACTGTTGGCTGCATTAAGTTTTAGGAGCAAAGGAATGACAAAGGAGGAAGCAATGAGGTTATTTATTGGGAAAAACTATGTTCTCAGACAGGCTGCAGCGAAGTACGTGTTTGTCATGCCAATGCTTGGCGCTGTTGTCAAGAACAAGCTGTGTAAGTTGAGGAAGGTAGAGGGTAAGGCTGTAGAGCTGGGGGAAAAGGATGGAAGGGAGATTGGAGAGTCTCTAGCAAGGAGTTTGGCTGTTAATACTAAGCCAGTTGCTGCTGTAGATGCCTTCATCTTAAATTTCCTTGCTTTACAGGAGCTTGATGAGGAGTATGAATGGCTCAGACCTATGCTTGAGACAATTAGCTACAGGCTTTTGGAGGAAGTACCTTGGGGGTTAAGGGCTAGGGTGACAGTTGGTGCTATCACTAGTATGACAGATTTAGTGACTGATGTGTATGTGACGTACATGTTTTGGGATGATGAGAAGTATGGGTACTTTAAGGCATCTTTGGCAAGTTTGGCAGTGTCAATTGGGCTTCAGATGTTTACTGTTTGGGCGCAGAACAGGAAGTTGGGGATTTTGAGGGTGCTAAGGGAGTGGCTTCCTATTTTGATTGGGTTTAAACCTGCTGTTGATGCTTACAGGGTTGCAAAGGGAGAAAAGCAAGAGGCTGGACAAACAATAGATGCTCTGACAGAGTTGACTTTGATGAAAGTGATTGAGATGTTTGCAGAAGCCATACCTGGAGTGATTATCCAACTTATGGCTATTGCAACCAATGATGGAGATGTTGCAGTTGCAGCTTGGGTTTCACTTTCAGTTTCAGCAATAACAACAGGCTTTTCATCTGCAACTATCAGTTATGACTTTGACACTGACCCATTGAAGAGAGAGCAAGTGCCTGATTTCTATGGGTATGTACCTGTAAATCCAAGCAAAAGATTACTTGTATTTGTATCGATGATGCTTGTTAGTGCAGGCATGCTTGTGATAAGGTGCACGACAATAGTTGTGGTAGGGCTACTTGGAATCAGATGGGTCTCTCTCTATGTTGGGACTGACCTTGGTTTATACTTGTTGGTGAAAATATTAAGAAAAGACTTCTGGTATTGGGCACCTGTAGCAGGAAATGCCGAGATATTGGTTAGCATAGTGATAAGAGTGCTGATTAAAATTGTGACAGACTTTACATCAATTGTGCAATTTAGACACCCAAATGAGGTTGGAGGGATGTATTGGATGTTTGGATTTGTGTTGACAATGGGAAGTCTTCCAATAGCTATATTAGTAGCTAAAAGGAGAGATCTTGCGGAAGATGTGGTTAGCTTTGCATGGACAGTAGTTGGTATATTTATACCATGTATAGTTGTGTTGTTTGCTGTATTTTTCTTTAACATTGAGAAAAAATATTGGGGCACCTTCTTAAGTTTACAAAGGGGTAAAGACTTAACAGTGAAGAGCTTCAGAGAGGGTTCAGATGCTGTCAAAGCAGGTTATACATTTAATTACTCAAAGCATCATTGGAAGGCAATTGAAAAAGAAGTGAAAGCTTGGGTTGAGGCAAATTGGGATAGATGGGAGGAGGAGAAGCCAAAATGGTTCGACGAAGCTATGAGAGCTAGAGTGCCAGTTGAATACATTCCAGGAGCAGGAGATGCTAGAAGGAGAGAGAGTGTTAGGAGAGCAGGTGTTGATGCTGAAGCTGAGAGTGGTCTTGCAGGTGCTTTGAGAGCAAGTATTAGGAGAGCAAGTGTTGGAGGCGCTGATGGTAGGGACATCATAGGGGTAGGAGGTGGGAAGGCAAAAGTAAGCAGTGTAAAGCCGAGAGAAGACGATGGAGAGTGACTAATAGAGCAGCAACATTTGTAGGAGAACTTGATTTGATTTAGTATTGTTGGGAGAATTGTGTAAGTGTTAGTGTTGTTTGGTGTTGGTGTGGGAGTTTTAAAATGGTCTGTGATTATGTTACAAGTGTTGTTAATGTATTGTGAAAGTGTTTAAGTGGTTTTTGAGTATTGAGGAAGTGTTATAGATGTGTGTGGAGCTTTAAAGAGTCGTGGCAGTGTTATAGTTGTTTGTAATTATGGGGTTTTGAAGAGTTGTGGAAGTGTTAATGTGGTTTGTGAGTATGATGGAAAAGTAGTAGATGTGAAAGGCGAGGAATAAAAAGAGGGTTGGTGTAGTTGTGGAGGAAGAGAGAGGAATTAAGGAGTGAAGGTAGAAGAGATGAGGGTGTAAGGTGGAATGATGTGTGTAAGTGTAGTAGATGTGTATGAAGATGAGTTAAAGAAAGGTGAGTGTGGTTGTGGAGAAGAGAGAGTATTTAAATAGTGAGAGTTTAAGGGAGGAGAGTATAAGGTGGATTGATGTGTGTTAGTGTAGTAGATGTGTATGGAATTGATTAAAAAAGAGGGGTGAGTTTAGTTGTGGAGTGTGGAGAAGTGAAAGGAGAATAGGAGTGAGAGTAGAAGGGAGGAGGGTATAAGATTGTATGTGTGTGTAAAGGTAAGTAAAAGGGTGTAAATTGTGTAAAGGGTGTAAAGGGTGTAAAGGGTGTAAATGGTTAGGGTTAGTGATATCCCCAAACAGTTGGGTCGTTTTAGCCTAACCCTTGCTAACCCTGATCCTAACCCTGACCCTAACCCCAACCCTAACCCCAACCCCAACCCCAACCCTAACACAAA
>BRYA01001544.1:6740-19354 GCA_030267965.1 Triparma columacea | reverse complement strand
ACCTGTTAAGGAGGAAGTCGTCAATTGGAATGGGCAGGAGAGGGAGCGTCATTCGCGGTAGGAGAAAATCCAGTGTCTCCTCCAGTCTAACTTCCTCTGGCAGGATGAGCTTCATTATGTCTGCGGACGAAAGCTACGGCAAAAAAGCTTTGCGCAGTTGCATAGAGTTGACTATCTTGCGGGAGTACAATAACGTAACTGCCATGGACACGTTCAGGAATTGGCCCAAGGCTAACAAGAGACCGCTCATCATGGAGAACACTGTGGAGAACATTGCAAGCTTGATTAGGCTACTGACACTTTCGTTTGGGCACGCTTTGCTCTGCGGGAGGCGTGGGTCAGGGAAGCGATCCGCCGCCCGTTTGGCTGGCATCCTTGCGAGCCACGAAGTGATTGAAATCAAGAACTCCACCTTCGTTAGAACGGATCTTATCTTCAAGAGTCCTGTTGTAAATGCCATAAGGGGCTTGAACTGGCGAGATTGCATCAGGGACGCTATCTTCAACGCGATAGGAGTAAATTTGATGGGAGGTGGAACCCAAAAGAAACTCGCTTCGGTGAGGCCTACACTCCTCGTCATCCATGAAGCTCAGGAGCTTAGCAGCGGTGTAAGCGAGGCGCTTGGGTTCATAATGTCCTCAGGTGAGGTTGCTAACATCTTGAGCACAAAGGATATAGTCGATATCTTACAGTTGTGGGAAAATGCCAAGGAAGACAAGGCACTTGAAACTGGGCAGGCCCTGATGGACGGGGACCGAGATACCAAGGCTGAAGGAGGAAGAAACTCAACCAGCAAACACAAGAGGGCGCAGGAGAAGAAGAGGGAAGCCGAACTTCTTTTTGACGACCCACGGATCTTGAGAGTTCGCAACAAGATAGCCCAGCTTTGCGCTAGTAATATCACGATATTCTTCTGCATTGATGATGCCGACGCTGAAGGATCTTCAGGCAGGACGGGAAACATGACCAAGTTCAAGCAGGCCAACAGCTCTCTGGCGCGGGGAACACACACGGTGCACTTCAGGGAGTGGAACGAGAGGGAGTTGAAGGAGGTCTCCTTCAAGATGCTTGTGCAGGGCGGCGATGACGAAGACACTGCTGCTGAGGCTACCACAAACATGGAAAAGCTAGCAGGCATCAACGGGAATCAAGTTGCGACGGGAGATACTGAGGGCAGGGGCGGTATCAGCGGTCACGGTGGTTTTGACAACGGCGGCGACGATGACGACGAGGATAAGGACGACGATGAGCTTGCAAGTGCCAGTTTTGGTTTGAAGGTTGAGTGGCAATCGGCCGGCGCTAGGTTAGCACCCAAAATCGACAAGGTGGCAACCGAATTCTTTTTTAAGTGGCAGCACAAGCTTCCATCTTCAGTGGAACTTGTGCTTGCGACTGGATCATTGATGTGCATGGTGGAGCTGTTTCGAAAAATGATTAAACAAGTAGCAACATGGATGTGCGCACGCTGCTTCAAAATCCAGTACGCTCTCGATTGCATCGAGAGGCTTCAGAAGGAGGTTAAAGACCTCAGGGAGCTCAGGAGGGAGCTAGAGGAGAGCGGAAAGAGCGTGTACGAAAACGAGAGTCACACCCTCCACGGTAGCTCGCTCGGTGACCTAGAGAAGATCATTGCCAATACGCAGCAGCTGGTGCCGGCCTTGGGAGAAACGCAAGCTCGGCTGCATTTCGAGTTAGAAGAGGCACAGACAGCAGTCGACAGATTCCCCGGGGATGCCTTGGTGGCTTGTGCAACGGTGGCGTACGGCAGCTCGTGGCCTCACTATGTGAGGGAAGATTTCATCGCTTGCATGAAAGGTGTGGTGGAGGAAGGCGGCTTGCGCGTCACGAAGGAGAGGAGAGGTCTGCTAGGAAGCCTTAGAGACACGGCGCAAATGAGCGGGTGGAGCCTTGGGGGCGGAGGGAGAGGTTGTCTGGCGAAGTTCCAAACGCTTTTGGACGCTGCCAGTATGCTGCTGCTGCTGCCGGGTTACTGTCACGTTCTCATTGACTCATCGAAGCAGTGCGAGGGATGGTTCAAGACCGAGTACGAGAAGCTTGGCAACAGAAAAGTTGTCGTTGAGGAGCTCTCCATGAAGCTTTCTTTGATGAAGGTGAAGCAGATTGCCAGTAAACACGCGAGCGGTGGTCGAGAGTGCGTGGTATTGGTGTCTGGAATCGAGCACGGCTTGCACAACGAGTTTTCACTGCTCTTGAGCAGTGGGTTCAAGGCCACGAGCATAGACGAGGACGAGGACGAGGACACATTTGACGAGGAGGTAGAAGGACAGAAGACGAGGATGCTCAAGATTCCTTTGTTTGGGGAGGGACAGGATCCCATTCTTCTTCCGTCAACCTTGAAGTTCGTCATCATCTGCGACACCCTCATTACTGCGAAGAAGAATATTCCTGCGAGCAGCTTACGCAACGCGGGGATTGTGAACTACTGCTCGGGTTGGAAAAGGAATCAGCAGCGTGACATCTACAATAGTATCTGGGTAAACAAGAATGATGATGGGGAGGAGGGGGTGAGGGGAGGAGGGGGTGAGGGAGAGTGGCTCAAGAACTCGGCAGCAAAGGTTATCAAAAGGGAGGAGATCAAACATCTTTGTGCATCTATAAAGCAGGAGATGGAGGGGGACAGCCACACTCGGAAGAATTCAAACCTTGCCGAGAATCTCGTCACCTATGACATGAGAATTAGGCAGACCACCATGGACATGATAGCCACCCTCTCAAATGCGCAAGCAACGTACAAGAGGAACACAGAAGCCGGGGAACTGGCCGAGTTCCAGATTACGACCTTGGGCGACAAAATTTTGCACGCCAAGAGAGCTTGGCACGCGACAGAGATGCGACTGAGGGAGTTAAGGTCGCTGAGGAAGGCCCAAGTGCGAGAGGCCAGCGTGTTTGAAGGGGCAGCGAACAGGATTTGTGAAATACTGGACTACCTTTCACAGACAATTAGCTGCGTTTGCCCCAACATGTCGTACGCGCATGAGGTAATCTCGAACAAGCAGTTCTTGAGAAAGATCCTTAGAAGAGGTCTGAGCGGCCTTGAGTTCGAGAAGAAGGGGCAGGCCAAGGGTAGCAATTACTTGAAGGCCCTGATGCTCATCAAACGGATGGTGAGAAAGGTGATTGCCAAGAGGGACGTGGGCAGCTTAGAGGGCAAGAAGAATGAGAAGGAGAGGGTGCGAGAGCTGACCATTCGACACGAGAGTAGAAAGTCAGCAATGATCATAAAGAGAAAATCGGCCCAGAAATACGACAGGAACTTGACGATCGCCGTAACGCCGCAAGGGGAAGTAGTGAGGATAGAGAGAGGTATGAAGAAAATTGCCGAGGGGAAGGAGAGCAGCGAGGAGGACGTCAAAGCCAGGAAGACGCTTAAGGGGCTCACCAAGCACGTCGAAGAGGCATTCTTAGAAGAGATTTGCCGCTGCGTTCCTCCTGATATCAGGTGGCTCATGGCCATGGGTGTATCCGTCGACCACTTGAAGAGAGAGGAGGGCATTGGTGGGGGAGAATGGGAGATTATGTTGGAGTTGATTGGGCACGAGTACAGAGTAGAGGGGGGAGACGTGGAGGGGGAGGAGGATGAGGAGGAAGAAGGGGAGGAGGGCTTGTTTGAAAAGGAGAGTTTTGGGGTTGGTGGGGTGGTGGAGGAGGAGGAGAGCAGCGAGGAGGAAACCACTGACGAGGAAGAGGGAGAAGACACATTTGTCGCAAAGGAGAAGGTTGCGGAATCCAGCATATCCCTGCCCGACGAATTCGCCAATTTCAAGACAGTGCCTAGCCCACAACCAGCGATCCACGGACTCAACGCTACAAGCGGCGCAGAGCTCAAGGAGCTGAGCGAGTCGCTGAAGGGATACTCCAAAATGAAGTCTGTGCCGCAGGAGGTAATCAGCAGACTCGTCCTCCTCGAGACAAAGCACCAAAGGACTTTCGCGGGGATAACGAGGGGAGTTTTTGAACACTTTGAGTTGTGGAGGGACTGGATCAGGAAGATCCATATCGATGTTAACGAGTACGGGCTTGATTCTGATCCCGCGGACCTGATGCCACGTGACTTGACGAGGAACCTGCTGAACAAGAGCAATGGCACGGAGGGCTATGGGTCATGGATCAGAGGAATGTCGAACTTCCAGCTGCTTCTAGTCATCGCGGCCCTCGACCAAACTCTCCTCTCTTCCGTTTCCCTTCTAGTCCTTAACGAGCACATCGAGTCTGTCAGAACCATCATCCAGAGGAGCGCAAACGTAGACATTTCACGCGCCATGAGGACCTCAACCCCTTACGTTCCCATTCTGTTCCTCTGCCCTGCAGGGGGCGACAACTTCTCCAACCACGGAGGTTACGTCAACGTATACAGGGAGATCACGAGCTTCGCGAGGATGAACAATGTAAAGGTTAGGATCGCGAACGGGAGCATGGACGTCCAATCGAACGTCGACGCCGCGGAGGCCGAGAAGGAGGCTAAGATAGTTGAGATTTGCGGCGTTAAATTGACCATAAAGGAGATCAAGGAGCTGAAGATCGCAATCATGCTCGGCGAGTGGATGGTGATTGAGGACTTCGACGGCAAGGCCGCGTCCGGTGCCGAACTGATTAAGGAGGTTATCTCCGGCCACGCTGACGAGTTAGCGAGCGCAGCGCTGAAGGCGCCTCAGCTTTGGGCGAAGGCTGGACGGGCGAGTGAAGTAGAGATTAGGAACAGTATGCTCGCCGGTATCGGGGAGGACGATGAAATGGGCGGGGACGACAGGCCTGCGACTGGGATGCGTTTGGCGAGGGTAAGCAGCTTCAGGAGGCAAAGCAGCTTCAGGACGGCTCTTGGGGTAGGTGAGGACATGGGCAAGAAGGCTCGGATGAAGAGCACGCTCTTCGCGGCCAGCGTAGCGGGGGACGGAGGGGGGGAGGTTGGGATTGCGGAGGCTTTGGGGCTCGCCATGAAGACAAAAAGGAGGATGACGAGGATGCAGGGAGGAGGGGCAGGGAGAGGGGAGGGAGTTGAGGGGGGGGAGGAGAGGAGAAAAAGAGAATCGTACTTGGAGAGGAGGCAGAGCAGCGCCAGGGGTGAAGATTGGGGGAGAAGTAGATCACCAACGAATGGTGGGGGAGGGGGGCCTGGGAATGTAGAGGAGGAGGGGAAGGGGGGAGGTAGAGGTGAAGGTGAAGAAGGTCGAGGGGGGTTTAGGAGGGAAAAAATCAAAGTCAATAGGAATTTCCGACTGTTCTTGATCAGCAACGTAGACAGAGGGGAGAAACACAAGCATAATGTATTATCGGTCGCTATGAACGGGAGTTCGGGGGCTATGGTGGCGCGGAACAACCTGGAGGACGGAGACAAGGACATCTCCGACGGCAGCTATGTCATCTGGGGGGAGAGGCACGCCAGCGAGGCGGGCGAAGTACAGCAAGGCGTGATCCTGAGCAGGCTGATTCGGGACTTGGGGAGCTTCATGGTCAAGGACGAGGAGAGCAGCAGGAAGCAGGAGCTCGCTTACAGCGGGGAGATGGACGAGGAGGTCAGCCTGCTGTGGAAGTACCTGGCGGACGCGCACGACGCTGCGGAGAGGAAGTGCGACGCTTTAAGTAGGAGCGTGAGAGGGGTCGACAGCAGGGCTGACTGCCTGCCGATGATTATGATGCTCGTTCAGAGGTTCATGGCACCGTTGCTAAGGGCTATAACGGTAGATTACGACAAGCTGGCTGACTTGGGGAATACTTTGGGAGAGGAGGAGGGGATGGAGGGGTTGGAAGGAGCAAAACCAGCAGTAGCGTCAACTCGTCACAACTACATGAACAGCGACAAGATCCAATTCATCAAGTACGTGTGCGCAGGAAGAATCAAAGTGGACAAGGAGCAGTGGGACATCATCCAGGAGTTTAAAGTCACGACTAAGTTCTTGTGTCAGTGGGTTTACAGTGATATGGTGGTCGAGGAGGGGGGGGGGGGGAGTAGCAGTAAAGGCAGGGGTCGATGGTGGGCGGAGGAGGAAGGAAGAGAGGGGGAAAGCATTGCAGGGAAGCTTAGGGCAATTAGTGATGCCTTTGGGGCGGAATTTTGGGGGGAATCCGGGGAATGGGTTAGGGGGTTTGTGTAGAATTGTTTGTTATGTGCGATTGAGAACATTATTGTATATATATTTTATACAGACTGATCCCTAAAGAGCGTCGATCGAGTCTCCGAACCCACTCTCTCCGGAATTTCGACCCTCAGGAACCTCAGCGACCTGCCCGTTCTAAAGTCAATCTTCTCCACCACAACCGTGTCAATGCTCAGCCAAGCCAGGTCGTCGTTGGTCCTGTCGTTACTGTTGGTATCCCCCGACGCTCGGTCACCGGAGGACATTCGGTTTCCCATAACCTCGATGTCCTCGAAACGGTAGAAGCCGTACATGTTCGTGGAGGAGACCGCCCCGTGGACCGAACCGTTGGAGATAAAGAGCTCAATGTCAATGGGAGGGTTGAGGCCCGGCCTGGGCTTGAGGAGCATAGAGGGGGAAGGGAGAAGCTGGAGGACGGTGTTGTAAGAGTCGAACCCGGAGGTGGTTCGGGCGCAGCGGGTGAGGATGGAGTCAACTACGAAGTTCCCTTTGGTGTCCCCAGCTGATCCGTTCACCGTCTCGTCTGAACACAGGACGCTGGCCAGCCTACGGAGGGTCTCTAGGAAGAGGGAGCCCTGCCCCAGGAATCTTACCCCGTTGAGGACCACCCTCTCCCTCATGATGTCCTTGACGGCCTGAGAGGCATCGCACTGCTGGGGGGGCGCCAGGGGGATGCAGGAGAGGTGAGACTTGTACTGGGAGACCGTGGACACGAGAGTGTCGAGGTCACCGGAGAGGGACGCGGCATGAAGAGCGGCAACAATGGGCTTGGGGGCGGTGGTGGAGGAGGAAGAAGAGTCATCAGGGACAGGATCAGAAGAGGAAGCCGAGAGGTCAGGATCTGGCAAAGGGGAGGGGGAAGGGCCAGTGGGCTGGGGGGACACAACGGTCGGAAGACCGGAGTCCCGGGGGGAGTCAGAGGGTAAGGATTGGGGCTTGGAATCGGCGAGGGCGCTCATTTGGTGGGGGAAAAAAGATGCAACCAAAATTTTTGGTTGTGGCATGGCCTCGCCCTCAAGAGCACCCGAGTACGATGCCATGTACAAAATAGTTCTCGTAGGGGATGCGGGGGTCGGAAAGACGAACATGCTAGGTGAGCAGGGTTCCGGGGAGGCGGTCGGAGAGGATTTGTAAAGGGGAGGGTCACGAGAGGGGTGATCGTGAATTGTCTTTTTTGGGAACCTGGGGGCGAGGAACGTCGCCTAACCCCCCCCCTACCCCCCTCCCTTTTAGGGTTTTACACGGCTCCGGAGGAAGAGAAGCAAAAGGATGCCAACGGCAACGTTGCAACCTTCTCCAAGAACCTTCCCCCCACGGTGGGCGTGGAGTTTGCTACAAAAATAGTCATCCACCCCTCAGGGGCCAGGATCAAGGCCCAGATATGGGACACCGCGGGGCAGGAGAGGTACAGGGCCATCACCAACTCCCACTACAGGAGGGCAGCCGGGGCCCTGCTCGTGTTTGACGTTAGCGAAACGACTAGCTTCCAGAACCTCCCCACGTGGATAAAGAACCTCAGGGAGACCGCGGAGAGCAGTTCGAACATCCTCAACTGCGTGTCAATCGTCGGCAACAAGTGCGACAAGCCTGCCGTGGTAGGTGTGGCTGCGCAGGAGAAGGTCCTCAGGGACCTTGGGCTAACCCTCGGGGCCCGGACGAGCGCGAGGACTGGGGAAGGGATCGCGGAGGCATTCGAGAAGCTCGTGATGAAGGTCTACGACAGTGACAAGGAAAGGGGGGCGAAGAAGTGGGGGGGGGGGGTCAAGTTACGGAAGGGGGACAAACAGGGCGGGGGATGTTGCTGAGGGGGGTAGTGGTGTGGCGGTGGGGGGGGGAGGGAGGGGGGGCGGGTGGGGGTGAGGAGCTGAACGGGGAGTGCTTCCCCGGCGGACTGTAAGATAGCTTTTTTTGACTAAAATTGTCATGATACCGAAAGGAAAAGTGAAAGTGAAGGGGGGCAGTTTGAAGGTTGTCATTTTCCCGATTTTAATTGCGTTTTGGAAACATATTTAGGTGTAAAGTAAGAATACGGTGTTAAGTGTACAGTATATGTATACGTAGTACTATTTATTAGCGCCTAAAAGGATGTCAAAACAAAATGGCTGGATGAGTTTGGCAGCGATGGCAGTATTTGGTGGCATAGCAACTGGTATAGCAACTGTTAGATTAACAAGAGTTGCAAAGAAAGTATATAAACAAAGAAAGGAAGAGGAAGAGAAGGATGAGAAGGAGGAGAAGGAGAATAAAGGGATGAGTGGCCTGCTTAAAAGGGCGCTGTACGAGGATGAGCCTCCAAGCATTATACTTGCGACACCATCGTCGAGCTTCGACTCGTCGTATGAATGGATTAACGTATCACCCGATGTCAAGAAGTTAGCAGATTTTAATAGGACCTTCACTGGGTATATTGTTAGGTGAGGAGGAGTTAGGGGGGGGGAGAGGGGGGAGAAGGAAGGGTTGCCTTTGTAAACCGTCCACTTCTACGGCTACGTTCATTTCCTCACCCGGCTCCTTCCCCCCCTAGCCACACGAGAATGTTCAGGTCGATAGGCTTGGAGCACCTGACGTCATCTCACGTTGTCATCGAGATAGGTTCTTCCTATGGTGTCGCCTCCAACCTCATGGCCAAGAAGGCCAAGATGGTAGTTGGGGTAGAGACCAGCAAGGAGTGCATTGAAAAGGCACGCAAAGACTTTGCTCAAGTTACAAATCTCAGGTTCGAACTCATGGATATACTCCTCATGCCGAAGCAAGCGGCGGAGATCGTCAAGTACTCCCTCACGAACAAGCCCGCAGACGACCTCATTGTCTTCCTCGACATCGGGGGAGACAGGGATGTCACCAGCCTCCTGTCCACGATAGCATTCATAGAACGCAGCTTAACCCCCCGGATAATAGTCGTTAAGTCCCTGAAGCTCTGCAGGACGCACCCCCGGGTCAAGAACCAGCCCACTGTCGATATATACTCCACCGAGGAGAAGGAGAATGTTTGCTCGGTTAGGCATTTCGTCCACCCCCTAAAGTACCCCGAGAAGCTGAGCCTCAGAAGCGGGCGGATGATCTGCAGGTACGAGAACTACGACTTGAAGGGCTGCTTCAAGCACAGGGACCCGTTCAACCTGGGGGGGGGGACCTGCGAGCTGGACCACGAGGAGTGCCACGCGTGCGGCGAGCTCGGGCACAGGGCAAGGGAATGCAAACATGAGGAGAGTAGGAGGCTGAGATGACGGACGGAAGGATGAATGGCTGAGTCATGTTAAAAGTTGTTGTTTATTTGAAAACCCCCCTGCCTGCACGGCACCCATTCTCTATTTTTTCTACGCCCTAACCTCAAGACATCTTGGCGTCTTGAAAGTCCTCATCCTCCCCTCCCTTTCCTTCCTCCTCCATCTCCTCCGTCTTGCTCTCCGCCTTCTCCTCTTCTCTCCCCCCCCCATTCAGTGTGAGCCCCTCAGTAGAAAACTCCATGCTCTCCATGCTCTCCTCTCCTATGGGGCGGAGCTGCAGCATCTCCTGGAACATCAAGTCTTGAAGGTCCTCCTTGGGGATGTGCTGCCCGACCGAGTAGCCCCGCTTCTCAAAGTCACTGTCGAAGTTGTTCTCGCACTTGGGCTCCTCCATCTGAGCGTGGAGCTCCTTCAGGTAAGGGTGCTCCAGAGCCTCCTCCACCGTGATCCGACCCTCAGGTCTAAAGACCAGCATCTTCTCAAGCAGGTCGATCGCTTGCGGCGACGCGCCCGGAGGAAGGGAGGTGGCGATCGGCTGGACCTTGGCCTCTCTCGCCGAAAGCACTGCCTTCCTCGCCAGGCTGTTGGTTACAAAGTACATGTCCTCCTCGTCCGGGCAGCCGATCTTCTCCACGATCACCTGCAGCTGGTGGTGCGGGTTCTCCCCCCTGAAGAAGGGCTTCCTGCAGAGCATCTCCGCGAAGATGCACCCCACGCTCCAGATGTCCACCGCCTTCCCATAGCTGTTGCTGTCACAAAGGAGCTCCGGGGCCCTGTACCACCTCGTCACGACGTACTCGGTGAGACCGCTGTCGACGGAGCCGTCGACACCGCGGGAGAGCCCGAAGTCGCAGAGGGCGAGGTCACAATTCGCGTTGACGAGGAGGTTGGAGGGTTTGAGGTCGCGGTGGAGGACGTCGGCGGAATGGACGAATTTTAGGCCGCGAAGAATCTGGTAAAGGAAGTACTGGAAGTGCTGGTCGCTGGGGGCGGGGGTCAGCGAGGTGCGGGGGTGAAGGGAGAGGGGGAGGGGAGGGGGAGGGGGGGAGGTCAGTTTGGACAATTCGTTGAAGAAATGAACACTGACATGGTTGCAGCAGAACATGCAACTCACGTCAAATCCTGGTTACTAGCAATGATCCTGTCGAGGTCCGACTCCATCAAGTTGGTCACGATGTACACGTCCTTAAAATCAACCGTGTCTGGCGGCATGCACATCATGTCCTGGATAGTGATGACATTCTCATGGCTGTTGAAGTGCCTCAGTAGCTTAATCTCCCTCAAAATACGCTTTGCATCGATCAGATCGTGAAAAGTGTCGGTAATCTTCTTGATTGCGACCTTGCGTCTGGTCACGTTGTCCGTGGCAGAACAGACACACCCGTATGAACCTGACCCTATTCTTTTAATGTCGGTGTAACGAACGTCCACGGTAAATGTCTCGCGAGAGTTAACTTGCACGTCGTGGTACTTTCGGGAGGGCATCGAGGCCATAGAATCTAAAGACATATTGGGTCAAGAGGATTGGATATTAAAGGGAGATCGGGCGGGGGGGGGGGTGCTATAGGGCGAGGGAGTGCGCTAATCGGAGAGGGGTGTACGTGGATGTTATTGGAAGTTATTGGGATGCGAGAGCCAGGATTTTTAAACCGCCGGGAGATGAGGGGACGAAATTAGATCGACAACTCAAATCTGGGTAGGCCTCTGTCCCTCTGTTGCCAAAAGAAGGAAGGATCTACTTTTGAGGCCCCAAGTATCATAATCAGGTGCGTCCCGCCGCTAATTTCGGATTTATCCTCTCAGTTCCCCGAGTCTCCTGAGTTTCCAACTTCATACACTCAAAATCTAACCCTTGGTTTCTCTAACCAACAGGCGAAGAAGCGGAGATTTGAGGGTATTTAATGGAGGAGAAGATCGTCGTGTACGACGGGAAAACGTCGTTCCTGGATGATACGAGTATAACAGGGTTCACTGTTGCAGAGGGAGTAACTGTGATTGGTGAAAAGGCCTTTATGGGATGCACGGGTTTGACATCGTTGGAGGGTCTTCCTACGGGGGTCACCGAGATCGGTGAAGACGCCTTTTGTGGATGCACGGGCTTGACGTCGTTGAAGGGTCTTCCTGTGGGATTCACTACGATTGGTGAACGGGCCTTTTCTTATAGCACGGGCTTGACATCGTTGGGTCTTCCTACGGGAGTCACTGAGATTGGTGGATCTGCCTTTGTTGGATGCACTGGCTTGACGTCGTTGGAGGACCTTCCTACAGGAGTCACTACGATTGGTGATTATGCCTTTTGGGGATGCACGGGCTTGACGTCGTTGAAGGGTCTTCCTGTGGGATTCACGGAGATGGGTGTAGGTGCCTTTGGTGAATGCACGGGCTTGACATCGTTTGATGGTCTTCCTACGGGAGTCACTGAGATTGGTGAAGGTGCCTTTGAGAAATGCACGGGCTTGACATCGTTGGAGGGTCTTCCTACGGGAGTCACTACGATTGGTGAACGGGCCTTTTCTGGATGCACGGGCTTGACATCGTTGGAGGGTCTTCCTACGGGAGTCACTACGATTGGTGATTATGCCTTTTATGGATGCACAGGCTTGACGTCGTTGGTCGGACTTCCCCCAGACCTGACTCCACCAGAAAAAACCTTTATTTGGTGCAAGCCCCTCTCCGTCATGCAGGGCCTTGAAGAATCCAAAAACCCCTCCCCAGACTTTTTCAAGAATCAGTTCTCCGAATACCCCACCCACTTCAAGTTGATGTCTTCATATCTAACGATTGAGGGACTCAAAAATCTCCTACCACCTCTTCGCACCGAAGTGCTCTCTCACCAAGAATCAGCCTCCACCCCCCCCTTCACGCCCCTCCACTTCCTATGCGCCAACAGAAATCATGATCTTCTCCAAAAAGCCGTCCCCCTGCTCATTCGCATCGACCAATCATGGACATCCAAGAAGGAGGTGGCGAGATTGTACACCCCCCTTCACTTTGCGAGGTAAGTAAGCAAGCTAGCAAACAATTCTGCTATGCATACTAATACTAACCCCTCCCCTCCCCCCCTCCCCCCCTCCCCTCCTCAGTGAGAACCCCTCCTCAACCCCTGAAATCATATTGCACATTATCAATGCCGATCCCCAACAAGTATTTGCAAAGAATGCCGACGACGACACCCCCTTGCGTTGTGCTGCCAGGCTTAAGCGCCCCCTCCTCTTGCAAATGACCCTCTTCGCACGACACCCTCACAACGAGGAGCAGTTCAAACCCGTCGCAA
>BRYA01001542.1:2965-15751 GCA_030267965.1 Triparma columacea | reverse complement strand
TCGCCGAAACTGCTCTGAGATGGAGAGTCACCAAGAAGGCCTTGCAAGCAAGCAAGTAATGCAGGTGCGTAGAAGCGTTACGGGTCGGTATACACGTACGTATCGATAGTGTCGGTATATATACGCGCTCAAGCTGGAGGAGCGTTGCCGCGGTGGTGATTGAGGGTACTCAACGGGAGGGAGTCTCCGACAGGCCTTGCAGGTAAGGTGCTTGTGCTGACGCGTGGAAGTGTCACGAGTCGGTCTACACGCACAAATCGGTTGACTAGATGTACTTATGCAATCAAGCTGGAGGAGCGTTGCCGCAGTGGTGATTGCGGGTACTCAACGGGAGGAAGTCACCGACAGGCCTTGCAGGAAAGGTAGTGGTGCTGACGCGTGGAAGTGTTACGGGTCGATCTACACGCACGAATCGGTTGACTAGATGTATTTCTGCAATCAAGCAGGAGGAGCGTTGCTGTGGAGGTGATTGAGGGTACTCAACGGGAGGAAGTCACCGACAAGCCTTGCAGGAAAGGTGCTTGTGTTGACGCGTGGAGGTGTGACGAGTCGGTCTACACGCACAAATCGGTTGACTAGATGTACTTATGCAATCAAGCTGGAGGAGCGTTGCCGCAGTGGTGATTGAGGGTACTCAACGGGAGGAAGTCACTGACAGGCCTTGAAGGAAAGGTAGTGGTGCAGGTGCGTGGAAGTGTTACAGGTCGGTCTACACGCACAAATCGGTCGACTAGATGTATTTATGCAAGCGAGCAGGAGGAGCCTTGCCGCGAAGTTGATTAAGGTCGCTAGGACTCCTCTGGAGGTGCTTTTGGGATGGTTTTCGGGCGTTAAAAATGCCTGCAAGTGCGCGAAATTTTGTGGGTGCGCGTAAGGAGGGCGGGGTTAGACGTCAGAATTAATTTGCGATTGCGCGACATTGAAACAAAAAGAAATGTGAAATTTTCTCAAAATCCCCCCACACGCCCGGTTGTCACAACGCCGGATATTCTTGAGTTTTGAGGGTTGAAAATTTAACTCTCTACATCGTTGATTCTTGACGCCGAAATAATTCATTTCGACGGGTATTGACGGCGGACCGACGATAGTAAAATTTTAGCTCGTTTCAACAACTGACACGAGATATAATAAAAACAAGCCTGGAAAACCCCAAGTCTCCTTCCTTCTCCCTTCCCTCCCCCCCTTTTCCCCATCCCTCCCTCAGCCTCTACCCCCCCCTCCCTCCCTTCATTGGGCAAACATCTCCGTCGATCCTTACCTTAACACAACCTCACCCCTCTCACTCCTTCAGAAGTCTCTCAAGACTCTCCTCCTCCAAAGCTATCCGAAAGGACAAGCTTGCTCTGAGCTTCTAGCTACCTTGACGGCAATGAAAAGCAAAGTGGAGGATTGGGTGTATATATGTATATACAGGGCGTTACGATAAAACGGAGGTCACGCGACAGTACACAGAAAAAAATTGAGACCTGCTGGGGAAGTTGGCGGCCAAGTGAAGGAGGTCAAAGCATTGACGACTAAGTGTTTGCCTTGGGAGGGGGCAACGACGAATAAGCTAAAGTATTAAACAGAGAAAGTCCACAAAGGTCGGCCTCTTCAGAATCCGCAATTGAAATTGAATTTTGTGTCAGCAGATTGGATGATTGATTAAGCTTTTGACCATAACTTTAATCCCAACCCACCCTGAGTCCCACTTCGAGAATCCGCTTAGATGAGCATGTTGGTGATTGTTTGTGTCTCTACCTGCGAGACTCCCTCGATGGCCTTGAGCTTTGCAATGAAATCAGACTCGGGAACGTGTCCTCCACCTTCCCATGGGCCATAGTCATCAAGGGGGACGGTCACCATGAGCTTGAAGTCCAAGCATGCACCACAGACGAGGCGGTTAACAGTAACATCGGAGGAGACACCCTTGATCGCTGGGAGGAACTGGGTTTGGGGGAAGAGGGGGGAATAAGGAAGGGGGGGGGGGTTAAAGGCGGTGCGTTTCTCCTCCGTCTCCTTATCATACCAGCCCTCCCTCTCCTTCCTTCTCCTTCCATCCCCATCCCTCTCCCTCCTTCTCCTTCCCTCCCCATCCCTCTCCCTCCTTCTCCTTCCCTCCCCATCCCTCTCCCTCTCACCTCATCAACAACATCACTGATGGCACTCAGGCTCTCGCTCGTGCTCTTGTCCCCCTCGTACTTGCACCTCCACTCTCTGCACACCCTGTTAAAGCTCATCTTCCCGTTGGCAAGCGGGACACTGTTCACTGAAGTGGACTTTCGGATGAAGGCATTTGGACTCGTGAAGGCTGAGACACCAGAAGCAAGGAGGTACGTGACGAGAAGACTGGATTTCCTGGAGATGTTAAGACGATAATGGGGGGGGTGAGGCGGTGTAAATAAACGTTTGAATGGGGATGAATGGCGCTGAGGGTTGCCACATCGGTCATGTCATCATCCTGCTTTAAAGCTAGCGTCACTCAAAAGTCACCATTTATGCACTCAAGAACGCGCGTGTGTCGTATATGTACATTCCTTTGGATCTCTCTTCCTGTATCCTCGTATCCTCCAGATCTCACATTGGTAAGTTTAGCAAAATCCCATCCTAATCTAAAAAGCATGCTCTCCCGTACTGCGCGCCTGACCTCCGCCCAATGCGGTTTTATCGGTCTCGGTAATATGGGTGGCTTCATGGCGAATAATCTTCTCGCTTCAGGTACCTCTGTTGCTGCCTTTGACTTGTCTCAAGCCTCCCTCGACGCCGTTGCTTCAGCTGGTGGGGTACCTGTCACGTCAGTCGCAGATCTTAAGGATTGTGAGACGATTATCACGATGCTCCCGTCCTCACCTCATGTCGAAGAGACGGTTGGTACGCTTCTGGATGCTGGGTGGAAGGGGAAGGTGAGAAAAAGGGTTCCATCCCGTCAAGGGTATGCTTGGGGGGGTAAACGGAGGGAAGGGAGATGTGGCGAAAATTCCTCTGGATTGGTTTTTGGGTACTTATTGAAGCGCTTGGCTGTACGAGTGTAGGCAGAACGTGGCACAAAATTTCCTTGGTTGCTTCAACCCAAAACGACGAACCCAACATCATCTCTAACCTCTTCCTTCGATGTCTCGCCCCTCGCTGCAACTCCCCCCCCCCCCTTCAAAGCTCTTCATAGATTCCTCGACGATAGATCCCATAACCTCAAAATCCCTCGCCGGCAAGCTGCAATCGTCTGGTATTGGTGCAATCGATGCTCCTGTATCCGGCGGCGTCAAAGGTGCTGAGGCCGGAACCCTAACCTTTATGGTCGGAGGTTCCTCCTCTGACCTCGAGGCAGCCCGTCCCCACCTCGAGGTGATGGGTGCCAACGTAATCCACTGCGGCGACAATGGCGCTGGGCAGTCCACAAAGCTCTGCAACAACCTAGCCATGGGAATACAGATGGTGGGGGTAGTGGAGGCCATTAACATGGGGACCAAGCTGGGGCTGGACGCGAAGACACTTGCAAGCGTCATGAACACGAGCACTAGCAGGTGCTGGAGCTCTGAAAACTACAACCCTTTCCCTGGGGTTTGCGAGGTGAGGAGGAGGGGGGGGGGGGGAGAGAGCTTTGCGTATCGTACACGGGAAGGTTTATACAAGGAATTAACACGTCGCCCTTCCATTCCCCGTCCCCCACCCTCAAGAATGTCCCTGCCTCCCGTGACTACAACAATGGTTTTGGTGTATCCTTAATGCTCAAGGACCTCAAGCTCGCCACCCACGCCGCCGGGTCCGTTCGCAGCCCCACGCCCCTTGGAAACCTCACGAAAGAGATATACGCCATGTGCGAGGACCAGGGGATGGGGGAGAAGGACTTTGGGGTCGTCATTGACTTTCTTAACCAGAAGAAGTAGGGCAAGGGCAGGGGATAGAAGTGTAGAGGTTCGTAGAAAGTGCAGGTGTGGATGGCACGGATATGGCGATAGTCACGATAGCATATAAATAAAAGACAGGGACATCGTCCTTAATTTTTTACAACATTGTCGTCTTGCACATCTATCTGCACATCTATCTGCTCAATTTCCAAACCCCAACCCTGCTTCCTATAGGTCGTTTCATACACCCCTCATACGATAACATATCTTCCCAATTACATATCCATCCCCCCCAATATTCCCAAGAACAAGCTCCAGCCTCCTCCCTCATAGCTCTTACTGTACTGCTTAACAAGTCCCCCTACCACAACAGTCGCAATCATAAGCACACCCCCAAATCCGAGTATCGTATCTTCGCAAAGAGTAACGAGTAGCGCTTTAAATACCAGTATCAGCACGGTAAGGATGGTGATTGAAGCGAGGGCAACAAGGGTACCTACAAAACGGGCTAAGGAGAATATTATAGAGTCACGAGGAGACTCTGTTAGTGCACTTCTGACGGGACTTGAAGGAAGAGTATTGGATGAAGAGGGAGGAGAGGAGGGAGGAGAGGAATGAGAAGGCATATTGCCAGAGGGCTGGGGGCGGTGCGATAAGGTATAGAGGTTTGAGGGAGATGGCACAGTTTGGAGAGATTTTAAAGGATATCTCAGCCTTTGTGGCCACGACGCCCGCTAAAATGCCCCCCTTGTGTCAAACCACGAAGATTTGAAGTGGCCCTGCTTGCCTTTTGCCTTTCTCAGATTTTCAGATTTCGGTCTCCGGTCTCCGGATTTTTTTAAAGTCACCTCCCATGTCCTCCTACACCTCCTCGACGGCCCCTGTTGATGCCCTCTTCAGCTCCTTCCGTGTCGCAATGTCTGCTCCATTGGATCCATCTTTTCCCTTCTCGGACATCTCAACAACCTCCCTTCCACCCCCCCCCCCAGCCTCGAAATTTACCCCGAGAGAACTGATTGCTCAGGAGGACGGTATTCTCGTATCGGTGGAGAATGTTATCCCGACGAGTGACAGGATCGTGCAGAGCCTGATGAACGCCGGGAATGAAGGGGGGAAGGAGAATGAGGGGCCCAACCTCATGAAGGTGGGTGTTCATGACGATTGCCTCAAGGTTGAGGAGAGGAGACCGTCGCCGTCGAATGCCCGCCTTGCCACTGCTCACTTCACCCTCCCTCCACACCTCCGCCCTCCGTTCACCAGGCCCAGCAGTCCTTTATAAACTCCAGTTATACCCTTCAGCGTTCCCAGATCCGTCGCTTGTATGCCCTCAACAAGTCCCTTTCCCAGTCCCGTTCCCAGACCTTGCTTAAATCCGCCGCCTCCGTCTGCTCTCGCGTCGAGGACGTGCTGCTGACCGCCCGCATGCGCGACTCCCTCTACAAGCGGAAGGTATCAATACAGGCAAACGGGGTGGAGAGGAGGCTGAGGGAACTCATATTTGAGTGCGTGGGGGAGTTCGAGAAGGGGAGAATCAGGGGGGTCAGGAGGTCGGAGTACCTGGACGAGACGGTTAATAAGGAATTGAACGAGAAGGTGAGCGTGGGGGGGGGGGGGGGGGGAAGAAGCAAGGCAAGGTATTTTTCAAATAGGGAAGAGTTGCCTGGAAGCCGACAAAGTTGCTAAGCCTCTACTACCCCTTCCGCCCCCCCCTTAGCTGGAGGATCTGAGGTGGAAGAGGTTCGCCGCCCGATTGGAGATGGATGGTTTCAATATCTCCTGCACCGACATAAACCGCCCCCTCGCCGGTTCCGAGCAGTACTCCAACCTCGCCAACTTCTTTGCCCACCTGCTCAACCAGCGCCTAGCGAAGACCTCTTCGACCCCCCGGTCCTCCCCTCGTCCTGGAGATTCCTCTAACAAGTACGTCCAGGTAACGAGAATCCTCCGCTTCACCCCCCTAGCCTCTCCCCGAAACCCCCGAAGGAACTCATCCCACAATGGGATGTCGAACGAGGTCTCCCTCCCCTGTAACAACGAGAGGACGCTCTTCCTGGCGCTGCAGAACGTCTGCTTCACTATGCCTAGCAAGGGAGGTGGGGGCAACCTGGGCTCAGGCGCGGGACCTAACGCATCACTCAGTAGGTTCGCGACTGGCGCCCTGCCCATTCCCCCGCTCCCTAAATTCAGCCCGTCTGCCGTGCTTTCGTCCAAGGTTCTGAGCTGGCTGATGCTCGGAGGGATCGGTGCGTGTACCGACAGGAGGCCGGGGGCTGAGCAGGCTCTGGCCACCCCGATGGGGAACAGAATTTACTTCTGCATCGAGGAGAGGGCGGCGTGCGGGAGAGGGAAGAGGGAGAAGGACGAGCACGTCGTGCTTGAGGAGTACATGAAGGGGACGACGGCGAAGGACGCTGTCGAAGCCTACAGCGCAGTTGTAGTGGCAAGGTTCATTGAAAGCCTATACGACACCAACCTGGGGGGCGCGGACCTAGTGGAGTACAGGAACCTGGTGGACAGGCTGAAGAAAGAGACGACGATCAGCGAGGTGGATGAACTGAAGATAGACGGGATAATCAACAGACACAAACATGTGGTGGACGAGGCGAACGGAGGAAAGGTGAGGGCTTGAGGGGGGAGGAGAAGGAAGGGGGTGGAGAAGGAAGGGGGTGGAGAAGGAAGGGGGTTCGAAGCGATCTAGGGGGAGGATGAAATCGTGACATTCCCTAACTCTTACCGCAACACACACAGCACCAACCTCAAGAAAACGACACCATCTTCTCGTACCCAGATATCCTTACGGTGAAATTTCAGGGCAAGGTGAGGAGAGGTCTAGGGTAACGCAACGTCAAGGAGCAAAGGCGGCACTGAACCGGAGACAAACCCGAGTCACTAACACAGACGACGTCCACTCACACCCCACTTTTAGACCCTTCACTTTGCCCCCGCCACCGTTCTGCATCTGATGGAGTCGTCCTACATGAACGACATGAAGTCCCTCCTCTCCCCCGCGCAGAGGGTCGAGCTCGAGAAGCGTTACCCCAAGGAGATTGTCAACAACAATCTCATATCCTCTCTTTACGTGCCCCTGCAGAACAGCCCCCCCTCGATGGAAGACCTTACCTCCCCCCCGATCCACGACTGCTACCTTGCCCCACTCTCAAAGCTCTCTCACACTGAGCTCTTAAACGGATACATAGTTCGCAACGTGGTGGGGGGGAACATGGGCGAGAACAGTACGACCTTGCAACTCCCTACGAGGTAAGGGCGTTTTTGCTGAGGGGGCGGCGCATGGTAGGCGCGGTAGCCGGGTGTTAACTTGAATATATCACGAAAACGTCACGAAAAAAAACACTAACACAAAGAGCGCGAACCCCTTACGACACCCTCGCAGCCTCGACCTCTTGCCAGACATGCCTATAAAAGACGGTCAGTCGAGTTCTGGCGGTCGCCCATTAAGCACCCCAGCTTGGGGGGAGTCAGTAGGTGAGACGCTCTTCCCTAGCCTCCCTCCCTACCCCCCTCACCAATTTTACAATCCTAACCCCCCCAATCGTAGAGTCAGAGGCTTTCGGTTCTTCCTCTTCCCCCACAACCTCTACCTCTTCCACTTACTCCCACTCTTACGCAACAGTGTTTAATCCCTCTCTCCCCCCTTCCCCTTCATCATTCTACACTTACCACGAGGACGGTTCAATCAAGGATTCACGTCCCGCTATAGAGTGGGGTGATACAGCAGCGGTTATGGTACAATACAAGGTTGTTGATAAACCTGTAAGAGAAGTTGGGGACGGGAAATGGGAATCATGCGACCCTAGTTTAGTGGGACGGCCACGTGAACTTGACGGTCAAATGGTTCGTGGTGGAGGTACTTCAGGTGTAAAAGGTTCAAAGACGAAGAAGAAATGGGACACTGCAATGTTATCCGACCTTTGCAGGTGGAGGGCCTGTATGGCTACGAGCACGAGTAAACCAGGGCCAAAGTACCTTTGTGAGAAACATAGTGGACTTAAACTATTCCTGGATACGAGGGCACAGGGGGGACAAGTACAACAAGGGACGGTCCCACCGACGTGCGCGGATAGCAACAGGTGAGCGAGGGGTGAAGGGAGGGTGTGGTTTGTGGTGAACGTTTTGAGAATATCTAACATGTCTATACTCAAAAACACTAACAACGCACGACAACCCGAACCCTCTAACAAACAAAACTCTCGCATCTTCGAAAAGGTTCTTGCCTAAGAAGATGCCCCAATCCTCCTCCTTATCAGACCTTCAACTAATAAAGATGGCGTCCTCTCTTTTGATGGAGCTTGAAAACGGCAAGCTCGCCTCAACAATAAAGACCTTCTGCAAACGCGCCTCAGCCGAAGCATCCGAAAAATACGTACACCAAATAAGGGAAGACCGTTCTTCCGACTCAAACGTTTCCACGAAGGGGAAGAAAGGAAGGTGGGATACAAATTGGAGTCGCTGGTTATCAAACCCAGCCTTCACATCCGAGGTAAACCGTCTCTCCCACACCCAGCAGATAGTATCCCAGATCCACAACGTGGAGAAAGGCGTGACGGGGGAAGTTGGGAGATTGAGGGAAATAGGGGTTTACCCAACGGCTGAGTTAGCGTTGATTAGAAGACAGTTTAAAAAAATATCTGAAGAATGGGGTGATGGGGGGGAAAGGGAGGAACTGGAAATGGAGTTAGAGTTCTGCGAGAGGAAAAGACAGCTATTAAGACATAGGAGGATGGAGGTTGAGGGTGAGCTTGGGTTAGGTGGTGGTGGGGGAAATAGGGAGGGAGGTAAAGAGGAGGGTATGTTCTTCGCGCCTGGTCAGGGTGATGTTAGATTAGGGGTTGTGGGGGAGCAAAGGCATGCCGGCGAGGAGCGCGGGGAAGGACGCAACCGTAGACAACATTCGCAACAGGAACACATGATACAGAGGGAGCGGAATGAGGGGGAGGTTAGGGCTGAGGTTGTGGACGCGGTTAGACAGCATCACCCGGCTATTAGGACGGAACAGAGCCCTTACACGATGAACGGGGCGAGGGGGAAGGAGAGGGCTGAAGGGATGAGGAGGAGTAGAAGAAAGTGATTGCGTGAAAGCGTTTGCTAATGACAGGACTGATGCAGAGGGAACGTAACGAGGGGGAGGTTAGGGCTGAGGTTGTGGACGCGGTTAGACAACACCACCCGGCAATTAGGACGGGACAGAGCCCTTATACGATGAACGGGTTGAGGGGGAAGGAGAGGGCTGAAGGGATGAGGAGGAGTAGAAGAAAGTGATTAAGTGAAGCGTTTGCCAAGGTTAGATTAGGGGTTGTGGGGGAACATAGGCATGCCGGGGAGGAGCGCGGGGAAGGACGCACCCGTAGACAACAGCAGCAACAGGAACACATGATACAGAGGGAACGGAATGAGGGGGAGGTTAGGGCTGAGGTTGTGGACGCGGTTAGACAGCATCACCCGGCAATTAGGACGGAACAGAGCCCTTATACGCAGAACGGGTTGAGGGGGAAGGAGAGGGCTGATGGGATGAGGAGGAGTAGAAGAAAGTGATCAAGTGAAGCGTTTGCCAAGGTTAGATTAGGGGTTGGGGGGGAACAGAGGCATGCCGGCGAGGAACGCGTGGAAGGACGCAACCGTAGACAACATTCGCAACAGGAACACCTGATACAGAGGGAACGGAATGAGGGGGAGGTTAGGGCTGAGGTTGTGGACGCGGTTAGACAGCATCACCCGGCTATTAGGACGGAACAGAGCCCTTATACGCAGAACGGGTTGAGGGGGAAGGAGAGGGCTGAAGGGATGAGGAGGAGTAGAAGAAAGTGATAAAGGGGGGTAGATTTTGAAGATAGAACGTCCTTCTAAGTAGTGAGCGTGAAGGATGATAAATAAGGTGAAGCGTTTGCCTATGACTGATTTATTCTCAACAGCCTACTTTTTAATTACCTATCCACCACTGTCCGTCGTCGTCGTTTATCTCAACCTTATGGTCGAGCTGCATGTAAACACGAATATCATCAGCCTCATTAAACTCCCTAAGCTCCTTGTGGGCCTGCCTTTTAAGGAGGTCAGACTCGATTAATTTGATTTCATCATCCGTTGGTGTACGGGTGGATAGGGAGGTGTTGAATGATAGTTTGAGTGTTTTCTTATCCCCCTTTTTGTTCTTGAGTTTCCTCTCGTATTTCTTCTTCTTCCTTTCCTCTCTCCATTCCTCGCTTCTGAATTCACCCTTAAATAGTTTCTCCTCTTCCACCTTGTTCTTCTTCTTCCCTTCCTGTTGGTTGCTTTCTTTTACTGTTTTTTCCTTCCTCTTCCAAACGTAAGATCTCTCGTTTACCTCCTTACCGACGTCTACCTCGACACCCTCTACCTCTACCTTATCTGTTGACCATAGCTTCTTGCTCCTGCGTTTTTCTACGAGGCCGTTTAGCTTGACTGAACCTGACTGGATCATTAGTTTTGCTACTCCTCCTGTTGGGGCGATTTCGGTGATTTTTAATAGGGTTTGTAGGTCAATTATTGGATCATCAGAGTTGGAGGAGGAGGAGGAGGTGGAGATGGAGTCAATAGAAGACGTGTCATCATAAGTATCGTCATCTATTGAAGTTTGATATAGATGGTATAGAGTGAATGGGCGTGATGGACGTAATGGATGTAATTTAGCATATATGATGAATTGAAGTTGGGAAATGGATGAAGTCGGTGTGATGGATGTCTTCAATTCTTTGCTCAAACAACGACTAAATGACGTTTCTACACCAATGGGTGGATATACAAATGAGAAACTATCAACATATGATACTAAACATGAGAATATAACTACTAATACAGCAGCAAATGTCATTGTTATAAAATGAGGAAAATAATTGAAGATCAGGGTGACTGGTGGAGTTTGGAGCTTTTAACCCTATCTTTAATACAATTCCCTGGTACGGCGAACGTACAAATTATATCGTCAAGCATCAGGCCACGCGCCGCTGCGCTAAGGCTTAGGGGATAGCTGCCGTAAAGTCTGACAGGTGTGTGCCAAGTTGTGTTTCTTCACTCTTTTTCCACCTTTCGCCTCACCTCTTCATCCCCTATTTTTCTCCATTTCTTTTCTTGTCTTTAAAAACAGTTTTGCGTTAATTTGCAAAGTTTTAACATCCAAATACACACATAAATATCCATATACTCTCAATCAGCATAAGCACTAGCGTTTCTAGTACAACTTCAGCTAAAAAGGACTACTTACAACACTGCTTTTCGAGAAGCTTCAGGTAAGAAGCAGAACAGCGACACGTTCAAGGATGCGGGTGTTGCACTTCCACCTAGAATTGGGGAGGTCCTCGACAGTCGACATATTTTGATCAGCAGCGACAGAGATTAGGACAGTGCAGTCTGAGAAGCAGTCTTCACCGATATAGACAGCAGGAGATAAACTCAGTCTCATCAGGGCTGAGCATCCGTTGAAGGGGACATTATGAAGCGTGGTCACTCCGTCCGGGATTGCGATAGCTGCGAGGGAGGAGCAGTCGTGTTGTCACTGAGTCTGGGATTGTGATGGCTGCGAGGGAGGAGCAAACATCTTCTAGCCTGCAAAAACAACCATACACAACAACACACACAACAACACAACAACACCCCTTACTAACCCCCTTACTCAACCCCCCGCCACCCACCCTTAGAAACCAAACTATGATGTCCACCTCCCTCCTCCTCCTCTCCCTCCTCCTCCTCCACCTCTCAATCCCCTCAATCTCAACCGCCCCTCTCTCCCTCCCCTCAACAAAACGTAAAACACCAAATCCCTCCCCCCCCCCCTCCACCCGTTCGTTAAAAGTAGCCGTCCTAACCTACAATCTAGCGACTTTGACAACCTCGATCCCAATCCCCTTACTTTTATCCCGTCTCACCTCCTTACCTGATATAATATTCATAACAACCCAAGAAACAGAAATCCTAAAACCCCGTCGAACCGAAGGTCGTAGAAGCCTTAATCTCCGTCGTTCTATAATAACCGCTTTACCAAGTTATACACCGGTTGCTATACATAGTATAGGTGGTGTCCAGGTAATCCTGATGGTTAAAAACGGGGTAACTAAAAACCTAAAGTCCGTGGAGGTTACTGATGTCGCATGTGGGGTTGGGAATTTCGTGCATAACAAAGGCGGTGTTATAATCCACGTAGTCACAAAGTCAGGAAGTAAAATGGTATTTGTAGGGTGTCATCTTGCTGCACATCAAGGTAAGGTTACGGAAAGGAATGATGATTACATTAGAATAAGACAAGCGGGTGAGGAGAGATGGGGTGAGGGGGTTTGGGATAATGCAGATGGTGTTTGGTGGGCTGGTGATTTGAATTATAGGTTAGACGTTACTCGTAATGAGGTTGACTGTATGCTTGACGGGGTTGATGGAGGGGAGGGGGATTTGGGGGAGAGGTTTATGAGGTTGGATCAGTTAAGTAAGGTTAGGATTAAGGGGGAGGCTTGGGGGGGACTTGTTGAGGGGAAGATCGGGTTCCCTATGACTTACAAACTCGATAAGAACAAGGGGGGTAGGGGGGGGAAGAGGAAAGGGAAGGGAGGGGGGGATAGGTGGAAGGGTCTAAAATACGACAGCAGTGCAAAGAGGAGGGTACCGAGCTACACGGACAGAGTTCTGTACAAACCGTACAAACTTAAAAAGGGGAAGGAGGAGGACGCGAGGACGGAGTGTTTGTGGTACGACTGGATTGATGAAGATACGGGAAGCGACCATAAACCGGTCGCGGGGGAATTCGTTATCAGGAATATTTAAGGGGGGCGCCGTAGGCGAAGAGTTAATGGGAGTAAGAGTTAAGGGAAGGGAAGGGGAGGGGGAGGGGAGGGGGAGGGGAGGGGACAAGGACTGAGTGAACTTTCTCTTTTCAAATGCAAAAAGGCTGATTTCTTGTTTTTTGCAACATCTAGAATCCATCCGTCCCCCACAGAAACCATTC